>MQRK01198380.1:14816-33450 GCA_001938485.1 Girardia tigrina
TATATATATATATATATATTATTTTATTCAGTTTTGCATAAATCATATTTTGTTTTTGTTTTATTAATTTTTACAATGTTTATTAATTGAAATATAATTTTAGATCTTTAAAAATATTTGAATGACAATCTCATGTAAAAATTCAATTCCTAAATAATTTTTTCTTTAATTTTTAAAACATTAAATTATAAATTATTTTTTAATTAGAATTTCCGTGGACAATTGACTTCAATAAAACATTATGATTTTTATGTTACAACTTGATTTTAAAAAACATTCAATAAATTCTTTTTTAATAAAACTTTTCAGTTGACAATTAAATTCAATAAACATTATGATTTCTATTTTACAATTCAATTTTAAAACATTATTTTTTGTAAAAATATTTATTTTCATTTTAATTTGAGCTTAAATTATAGACATTCATTTTAATCAGACTTTAATTTGCTTTTCTAAAATTAGTGTAAAATTTTTTTAACTCATCACAACTATACCTATGATTTTAGTTAAAAAATTTCAAAAAATTTAAAGTTCACCAAAAAAACCCTTTAACACTTGGTAAGGTAAAATTCAAGTCGGCACTCGCAACAATACTCAATTTTTAGGATTTTTTAAATTCAAAATTATTGAAATTACAAAAAGTAGAATATTTTAATGTGCTTAAATCAGTCACTTTGAGTATATAAACATGGTTTGAAATGTTTAATCAACAATGCTTTAGTGATTATTCTCTCATAATTATCAAGATTTTTTTCACAATATATAAAACTATTATAATCGATTTTATTGATCTCTGAGTGTAATATATGATTAAGAATGGAGCTGTTTCTACTCGATTGATCTTATTCAAAAATCTTTTTTAACAATAATTAAATTAGTTAAAATTATTTGAATACAAGGTGTTCTGAAGACAATATTCTTTATGATTTTTTTAATATTTCATATAGATTTTTTAATATTTAATATTTGTTAAATGTATTTATATGTTAAATATTATTATTATTTATTTATAAAACTAAGCAAAATATGATTCGTCGTTCAAATAATCTTTTAATCAAAAATTATATTCGATGAACTATTTTATTATTCAACCTTAAATTTCCACCAGTGAGTATTTTGCAGTTTGTTTCTTTGTACGCTGTTTACAGGGGCTCAGCCTTTTAATTAATCATAGTTGAAGATATAATTTAAAATTTATTCAAGGTTCTTAACAGTGGTGAAAATATTTACATAATCTAGGATTCTAAAAAAAGTTTTTAAAAAAACTGATTGTTTATAAAGGACAAAATTTTGAAACATAATTTTCCATTAACAAAAATCAAGTAGCATTTTAGAAAGGGTCATTAACAGTCATTAAAACTTTAAGAAAAAGTTTTATTGTAAAATATTTGAAGTTTAAATTTATTTTTTGAAATTAATACAGATGAGATAATGACTCTTTGAGGTATTCATGGATGGTATTATATTTAAACATCAATGAACAAGTCAATTAGTGATGGAAAATTATAATTAGATTGCCATGGCGACCAATTAATTAGAATTGAAACTTTTTTATGTTGAGAAAATATCTGATAGATTTTTTTTCTTCTTTCAAAGATTTTCTTTATTAAAAGATATTGCTTTGTATAAGTTTATGGATTTTGATAATTGTCAAAAATAAATTAATAATTAATTTTCCTATATTTCTTAAAAGAACGCGAATTATGAAAAAGGATTTCTTCAAAAATAATATTTTCATTAATAATTATTAATATCTTTCGAAATTGAATAAATGTATCTATCCCTTTGAGAATTAAATATATATATATATATATATATATATATATATATATATATATATGTATATATAAGGTTGGGGAAAAAGTAATCCATTATTTTAATCCATTATTTTAATTCATTATTTATCGATCAAACAATTTCAAATTTATGCTCTTTGTCAAGGTAACATTTCACAGTAATTTCACAAAAAATTTTATGCTTTTTTTTATTCAGTTCTGAGTTACAGGATGTTAAAAATGTATGGTTACTGGGGATCGAAAACGATCGTGGTCAAAGCACGGTGAAGCACCTCAAACGGTCGCCAAACCAGTACCAACGGCCAGGAAGGTTCTACTGTGTATTTAGTGTGACTGGAAAGGAATCATTTATTATGAGTTGCTTCCGTATGGCCCAACACTAAATTCAGATCTGTACTGTCAACAACTGGACCGTTTGAAGATAGTAATTGATGAGAAATGACCAGAATTGGCCAACAGTAGAAGTGTTGTGTTCCATCACAACAACGCCAGACCACATACGTCTGTAGTGACTCGCCAGAAATTCAGGGAGCTTGGTTGGGAAGTTTTAATGCATCCACCATATAGTCCGGACCTGGCACCAAACGATTACCACCTTTTTTCTTTCATTGCAAAATTTCCTGAGTGATAAGAAATTGGGATCAATAGAAGATTGTGAAAATCGATTACTTCAGTTTTTCGACAATAAGGACCAAGACTTCTACGAGAGAGGCATTATGAAGCTACCTTCAAAATGACCACTAATTATACAACAAAATGGTGCATATTTGACTCCAAGAGGACAATCCGAAACATGTTAAATAAAGTTTTGAATTTCACGCCAAAATAATGGATTTCTTTTTTCCCAACCTAATATATATATATATATATATATATATATAGATTTTAAATTTTATAATTTTAAGTCAATTTTTATTCTTAGAAGTTATCTAACCTATCAAACATATTTTTTATCATTTTTGAATTGATTGGGAAAAGTAAGGGACAAATTATTGCATAAATTAATTAAAATTTCGTAATACTGAAATAAAATATTATAAACGAATGTTTGGCTGTAGTTTTTGTCTTCATTCTGTTCGGGAATCTATACATACCTAACATATTTCAACGAGAAATAATGTTATTAATAGTTGCATTGATGTTTCATTCAAGATTAGTATTCATAATTTTACCCAAAAATTTATTAATAAAAATTATACGGAAATTTTAAAAAATTTCTCCTCGTTAATTTAACCATTTCGCTAAATCCATTTGATTGAATTTTCTTTAAAATCAATTTTCTACCTTTATATAAATTTATTAAACTTTCACTTTTAAAATTTGACTTGTATTTCTTTTGCTAAGTATTTTAATAAAAGGCTAAGTTTTTATTTTATTTAGATAATACTAAATGTTTACAGCACAAATGATTAAAGCTCAGATTCTATTGAAAAAGCATAAAATAGATAAATAGATAAAAACGAAAATTCAAAACATAATAAAGAACCTATTTATTTCAATCAATGAGCAGTGCTCATGAAGTTTACTTCGACTTTCCACTCCTTTTTTCTCCGATAATCACGTTTTTGCTGGGGGAGGGACAAATGTGAGCTTCAAGCGTATAGCAAGCCCCAAAAGATTATTACAGAAAAACGTTTCAGAAAGTATGGGCAAGTACATGAACCAAAATGCAAATTTTGACTGTTTCGTCGAAAAATTGCTCTGTTATATTGTAAACATTTAAATTTTTTTTCCTAAGTATTTTAATAAAATAACTTTTAGAAATAAATTACTTTTAACGTATCATTTTTGAAAAAAACGTAGTATTTTATTAAATAACTTAGCAAAAATATATACCTGTTAAAATTTATCTCTGAAATTGACTGATTTTGTTAAATAATATTTAACTTATTTTAAATTTATTTTTTATAATAAACTTTTTATTTTCAAAATAATTTCAATAAAAATTTTTTTAACTTATTCTAACTTTAATTTCTATAAAATAATTTCGTTTTACATTATAAAATTTATTGTTGCTTTAAAAATAAATTAATTTCCTTAAAATTTTATTTTAAAATTTTTAATAAATATTTTCTTTAAAATATATCGGTTTTAATTAATCTAAACTTTTTAACGTGTGATTTTGTTTATTTTAATTATTGTACAGTTTTTTTAGTTTAAAAAAATCATTTTTTTTTACATTTAAGATTTTTAAACGTTATGATTTTTTTACGTTTTATGTAATTAATTAATTTTTGTTAAAATTTTAAATTAAAATTTTTTATAAATTATTTGGCGAATCCAAATTTTTAACTAACTCCTCATAGTTATTACATAGAAACAGAAAGAATGTGGTTAATCACAAAAGAACAGAAGTTGGAGTTAATATGGACATTTAAATTTAACTATTTGTCTAATGGATGAGAATCAAATTGTGAAGTTAATTGTCCAACACATTTCTAATTCTTCGTAGTTTTAGTTATGTTTCTTTCACTTCAAATTGGCTTCGTTAGTCGCTTTATTCAAGCTGTTCAACAAATACCTTATTTATAGTCCAACAAAACATCTTATTTTAACTTCTGATCACTGATGTCTAGAAAACTATCTTTTATTTTCTTTAATCCCTCCTTATTCATTTTTTAACAAAATACTTTATTCGTTCCAGTCCTATATGTAAAGGAGACAATAGAGTATTTTTGAGATCAAGCAAAGGAGGATGAATGGTGTTCTTTTCGATTGTTCCTTTCGCATATGACACAACAGTGGTTTGTACACCGAAACTGCAGCTCCGGATTTAAGGCTACAACCTTGATATTCAAACATATCTAACAATATCTAATATTGGAATAATGGAACTGATTTAATATGCTGAAGCATATTAAATAAGTTTCTTAGTTTTGAGGAAAACTCATATATATATATATATATATATATATATATATATATATATCCAAAGTCAAAATAAAAATATATCAAAGTCAAAGATGCTCGCGAAGTGTGTCTTGAAGGAGCCACAATGGGATCCCTCTTGGCTTCCTACGAGACTTTCTCACATCACGAAGTAATTCAACATAATACTCACTATTCATTGTCAGTCCTTTCTCAAGGAAATCAATTTTAATAATGCCATGGGAATCTAAGAACACAGTCAGCATTGCTGCTTGCTTGTGCAAGGTGCCGCTTCGAAGTTTTCGGGGAGCACTTTCACAGAGGAAGTACCACTCAGAAGATTGACGCTTGCTCTCAGGCACAAATAAGCTCACCGGGGTTTCCTCTTGTGTAACGATGTTGTTGGTGAAGCGATTACCATGAGTACGAAGCAACTCCAAATTGGCAGTGCAACACTGAAAACGTTTGTGGCACATTTCACCGGATAGGAATCGGGGAACAAAACGTGAACACAGTTTACGAACTATAAATGATTGCAGATATATCATATGTAGAATGGTAGCTGATGGATAGACGCTGTGCAAGTTCACGGATGCTTATTCATCTCTCTCCCGACACGATCTTCATGCACAAATCACTTTTCCCTGGTAAAATTTCACACGGTCGTCTGATATCTCAGCATCAAAAAGGGATTGTCGGCCATGTTTAACGTCTCTGATCCAATTATACTCTGCTGCACGTGATGGGCACTGGTCACCGTAACCTTCCTGTAACTGCTGCAAAATATCGCAGCTTTTAGTATTGCGCAGGAGCAGAAATTTTATCACGCTGCGATATTCGACGTTACTGTACATTTCTACAGTAAAAAGTGAAATAATGGCTGTGCGCACCACTCACACACACAGGTCGGTTATGGTGAGTCATATCTGTAACCAATGATAGCTCCCCTATTTATAGTATCAACGGCATATACGTCTAAATCTTATTTATCAACGAGTCTAAGGACTTAGGGATCGCACCACGTATATATTAATTAAAATGTAAAGTCTATATTAAATAAAAATCTAGTGATTGAAAATGTCGTTATCGTGAAAATATCTCATTTCATTTATATGTCGAATTGTCAGAAAACCTTTAATTAAAAATTTTAATAAATGAATGTTAATTTTAATTTATAATTAAGGATTTTTTTAAATCTTAAACTTTGATCATAACTTCAAATCTTTATCCAAGGAGACAACAGAAAAGTTTATCTATAATGAAAAATAATATTTGAAGATAATGATTAACAATCTGTTATTTATTCAGAACGGCGAACATTGTACCATCTTATATTGATAAACAATACAAAATTATTCGCCTTCATTCTGAAGTGGTATTGGTTACGTTACCTTGTCCAGATTTCAGTATGCCTTTCAATGCATTATGCCTCGCATGCACCGTGATAGCCATAATGATCGGCGGTGTTCATAAATATACCACGAGCTCCATATATGTAGTCGATGTTAAAAACGATGGATTCAAAGGCAAACTCCTTCGACTTGTTTTATTTTTGCGATCGAGATATTTGAAAAAAAATCTGGAAACAGTTGTGGAAACGGAGCGTCGAGGGGAGACTGTGCAGGAGAGTGATACAGGAGACATGAGATGAAACTGTTTAATTTTCTGTTTTTTTCATCTTTTACTTTGTATTTAATGTTTTGATAGTAGAATTTAATCGTGTTGCTCTTCATTTTATTCAGAAACAAACGTAATGTATTATTTATCATAATTATATTTTATTGTTTTATGAGCGATAAACAAACTAATTTATCTGTAAATATTATTATATATTTATTATTTATAAATATATTTGACTTAGTCTGTAATTGACAACTGATTCCCTTACATGTGCGCTGTATCTGGTCTTGTTGAATCTTCCTGTGAAAAGACGAGTATGGGATTTGCTTTTATTCGTAGTTCTGTTCTCTTTGTGTTCTTCATGCAAGTTAATTCATTTTTCCATTCTTATTAGCTTACTTTCTATATATATACCCCTGTATAAATATATATATATATGTATATATATACATATTCAATGCTACTCCAGCAAGTTTCTTTGAGTTGAATATTCGTTAATATTTTATAATTTTTGGAAATTTTAATTGTTACCTTCAATGGATAATGATCAAAACTGGTTGTTAAGTAAAGATAACGAAGCTTTCGAGTATCATTACAGTGATTTAAGAAATAAAGATTTTGAAGAAGAAAGAACGATGATAAAAGTTTTACTTTCTACAGAATGATTTCAATTTACTGAAGATTTTCATCTCCACCATTTTTAAAGAAGATCGGGTTCTAAGGACATTGATTTTCTTTATTAAAAGATTACATTTGTGTTCAAACAACAGTTGGTTGACAACAATAGGTAACATTTAGATGAAAGAAACTACAGGAACTATGAGGAAAATGGTCCATTTCTAAGTGGTGAAAAATGTTATTCTAGATTATATCGGTGGAATTCAATTTCGGAAGATTTTTTCGTACGTACTTTTCCAGAAATAACCAAGCAACAAAGACATTGATGATTTTTTATTGAAGTGGAAGATTATTACATTGAAGCTAAATTTTGGGTGGCCAATAGAAGTAAGAAAACGTTTGCAACTTGTTAAGAGAACCCAAACATTTGACAGAACATTTATTACATTCACATTTCTTATCATCTTTATGATGATCAATAGTATTGCTTTTACTATAATCCATCACTCAATTTTCAATATCTCTCATTATAATCTGAACTGTACTTGAGAAGATTATTTTTTTAAAAATGTTTAATTTAAATTTTATTGGCTAAGATAAAATATTTTCATAGTCATTTTTAAACATTAATTTGATTTTAATTATTTAAAAATTTACAAAAATAAAATCAATAAAATTATTTAAAAGTTGCAATAATAAAAATTAAAAATTTGAATATTAAATCTAAATTTAAATAAATTAGTTTCAGATTATAAGAATTAAAATATTGATCATCCATCTGATTAGAAGATCCCAAATCAACACACAACATTTAAACATGCAAACACTACAAAAAACAATTACACACCAAATATTCCTCACACAACTAAAAAAGTGTGATTGTTGGTAGATGTTACTGAAAAATGTAGGATACCTTCATTGCAAAAAAGTGGGATATCAAAAACTATTCATATTAACTACGATGAAACAAAATCATTTAACAATTCCAGACTTGTCTAAATTATTAAAGTAATCTAGATATAAACATTGCTTACCGGAAAGATTCGGTACCTTTAATGCCATATGCAACAGATGGACGCAAAACAGCGAAGCAAACGACCACAAGATTGAATTCCATCGTATCAGAAAATAAAGTCTCAGTCACCCCAAAGAAAACTTCTTTGTCAGATGAAGAAACTGAAAGAAAACACAGGAAACATAATAGTTGTTAGCACAAAACAACAATTTAAAGATAGAAGAATACATAACAATTAACTACACATCAAAGAATATAAAACTGAGAATCGAACAAGTCGATTGGAGATGTATACGTGTCAAAAAGGTAAAGTAGCAACTGCAAGAATAAAGGGGAATAATTTGATAAAATATGCAATTGAATATTTATAATGGTACATGTGAGCCATTGAAAGAGATTTTGAAAAAAATATAAATATTCTCTATATAATTGAACAATTCCATAAATACATATACCCTATTATTACATCGAAAAAAGGATGAAAAAACGTTCAGCAACTATACTCAAAAACTGAATTCTGTGTTTTGATTATCCCAGGAGAATTTATATCAATTGTGGATATAGTTCTATACGAAAGTCATAGAGTTTCATGTTTTCTCAGCGGTTACCACCACAATTCTTACGGATAGATAGAATGATAGTTCAGAACTTTACGGTATATTATTAACGAAATGTTGTACAACTGGAAGAAACCGATTTGGCTTAAATTCTAACAGAAATAGAGTTTACTTTGAATTCAACCAAACAAAAAAATGAGATGAGTCCATATGATGTTGATTTTATTAAAAAAATACCAGAGAAAGTTGGTGCCATTCAAGATATGCAGCCAGTCTTTCCCGTCACAACAAAGATGAAGTTTCAAAAGGCAGATATTAATCAAAGTGAAAGCAAGAAATAACGAACAGGAACGACATGAAGTGCAAATACACGATAGAAGATATACATTGAAAAGAGAGGACGAAGATTAGATCGATTGCAATTTTGATAAAGTAAAAAATCTGAAACAGAATAAAAGAAAGTTAATTATTAAAAAAAATTATTGCAAATTATTTGATGATTGTAAAGTATGACTGAAATTATAAATGTTTTTAGGAAATTTTATATATAAATGTATGCTTGTATGATGTGAATTAAAATGCTAACTCTTCCAAACAATGATTATTTTTGGCAAATGTCTTAAAATTAAATTAATTAATTTACGAGGGTGATTCAAAAGTTTTTCGTTTTTTTCACTCATTTTAAAGATAACAAAGCATATAAACAGATCACATTTATTCTTCAAAACACAGGCCTTTATTTTCGATGGACTTCAACCATCTTTCAGCAAGTTGCTCGATTCCACGGATAGACCACTCTGTCGTTTTGGAAGTAAAGAAATCGCGGCACCCTTGTTCAATCTCTTCTACTGAATCGAACTGCCACCCTTTGAGAAAATGCGCCATTGCCCGAAAGAGTTGGTAGTCGCTGGGGGCAAGGTCAGGGCTGTAGGAAGGGTGTGGCAAAACTTCGATCCCCTGTAGCTCTTGACTTTACTTCGAGTCAAACGTGCAGTGTATCCCGGAGCGTTGTCTTGTTTTAGAAGAACTCGGTTGCGATTGACCAATGCCGGGTAACGCTTTCAGAGAATAGCATAGACTCTGTCCAGCTGCTGAGTGTAGACAATGGCATATACAGTACGCCTCTCTGGAACCAGCTCAAGTGGATCACCCCCTTGAAATTCCACTATACACAGAGTATAACTTTGCAAACGAAGAATCCTTGTTTAACCACCGGTTTTGTGGGAATACCAGGGGAGAGCCACTGATTCTCATTGTTGGGATTACGGAAAAAAATTCAATTTTCATCCCCCATCACTATTATTCTGAAGAAGCGCATGTCATGGGAGTGAGCAAGCAATTCTTTGTAGAAATCAAGTGCTTGAGGGGCTGTCAGTTCGTGTGGAATTTGTCGACACCGTCTATTGACAAGGCCAAGCTGATGAAGATGACGTTGAAAAGTGGGTTGTGAAGGACAAAGCACTGCTAATAATCTCCGCGTGCCAGTGCTGGGCTGCTCCTCCACAGCTTGACGTAGAGTGTCATCATCAAGTACAGATGGTCGCACTGATCTAGGTCGGTATTCCAAATTTGACGTCACCACATGAGAAACGCTTGAACCACAATTGTGACACACGAACACCAACCATACCTTCGCCTTCCACCTCAGATACTTCCCGGTCTGCAGCAGCTGTTTGAAGCTTTTTTTCAAGTAATTTCGCAAAAGGATTCGAATTCCGTATTTTTCGCTCTCCATAATCTGATAAGAATAAACAATCAAATGTTTGATAAATAAACCAACAATATACAAGGAGATTAGTCAAGCAATACCATTATAAATAATAAAAAAATCAACAATGCCCAAATAGAATATTTATATAAAATAACTTTCACAATGTAAGGCATAACAAAACGAAAAAACTTTTGAATCACCCTAGTAATGTTTGATAAAAGATAGTCTATTTAATATTGGTTATTTCTCACAGAACTTAAAATACACAATCAAAGACTGATAACAGATATCTTTCATAAAAATAAATCTTTTGAAACGCAGTCGTGTCCTTATAATGATAAATTGTTTAAATTTTATTTTAGAATTATTATTACATTTTGGAAAATAATTCCTATATTTTTAATTGGAGATGGATGATACCAAATGTCTGGAAATTGACCCGGCGCAATTATCGACATCTTTGCTTTTTTAAATTACAGACTTCAGATTAGCCTTTAGTAGTTATTTATTTATTTAAGATAATATCGTTATATCTATTTAAAATTTTTACCTTTATTTAATATTATATATTTTTTTCTTTTTTTATTTTATCTATCATAAAAGAAAGTAGTCAAGCTACTTTAATTCTAATTTATTTCGTATACCAATAAAAAGTTGTATTATAGCTGGTTATCCGACACACCTGGAAAAGGGAGATTATGATGATTTTCATTTTTAAAAATTTTTATTTTGGCTCAAAATTTGCATGTAACTTAAATTTCCCCTGAAAAAATCAGATAAATTGAAATAAATTATAAAATCAATTTTGTAGGGAGTGTACTGTTATGTACCACACATTTTCCTTTACATAAATAAAAAAAATCCAAATTATATCACGAATATAAATTTTATAAACATCAAAAAAATTATTCTTTTTATGTAAAATTATTCTTTTAATGTATTAACAAAACTTTTTTTAATGTATTTGTTTTATTAAATACAATTTTTAAATGTGCATTTATCAATTCAACTTGCTGGAGCCAATAATTTCTTTTTTAAATTATATCAACATACTCTGCAATTTCACCACCACGGGTTGTTTAGTGGAAACGGAGCGATCGACCCGGTGATCAAATCAACCAATCATCACATCAGTTATATTAAAACCCTGGACGAATCAGGTCGAACCGTTAATCGTGTTCCTTGATTTGCCCCATCATTCAGGAATCTATATCAATATTTACAATCTTTCACTACATTAAGGTTGATTGAAGATCTTAGACATTTAGAATTCTCAAAAGATATAAGGTTTTTATCTCCAGTCATAAAACAATTAAGAAATGATTTTACTTTGCACATGATGAACAAAAAGTTGCAAGTGGGTTTTCGATTTTTCTATTGTCTTTCATTTAGGTTATGTGGAATCTCTTTGGGATATTCTGTATCTGTCAAACTAATGGAGATGGTGACTCGTGTCGAATTTAATTGATCTACGAGGCATTTCAGTATCACTCACATCAAATAATTTGCCTGTTGTGTTATTATTATTATCTGACTAAATTCTGGTTTCCTTTTGTTAGACCATATAAATGCAAAAAGTATTTAAAAATTAACAAACTTTTTGCCATGGCTGCAGAACATTCATTGGTTTGACACATTATTTTTAATGTTAAAATTAACAAACCAATTAAAATGTTTGAAATTGTTTATTAATTTCGACGGATTATCCGTCATCTTCAGAACAACTATTTTTTTAAATACAGCTTATATACTGCCGATAATGATTATGTGATCAATACGTCATCAAGAAATCATTTAAAAACCCTCAATAAAGTTGTCGAGAGTGCATTTTGAACGTTAATTTTAGGATCCAAAGATCTTATATATAACGCTTCACATGTCACTCTCTCCCAATAATTTTTAATTTGAATGCACAGAATTTTAAAGATATTGGTGTTTAGGTCCCCTTTACAATGTTTATTATGTCCAGAAATATGACTTCCACTTTCTTTACGACTGTGTTCATAGATTTTCTTATTGAGATGATGCAAGGTCTCTCCAATGTATGTGGCATTACACCCTTTACATATATATTTGTAAATGAGATCGGAACATAATCCTAAAGGTGTTGAAGATTTATTGCTAAACATACTTTCAATTTTTTAGGTGGGGAAATTATTTTAAAATTTAAGGTATTAACTACAGCTTTTAAAATGGAATTTTTAAATGTTTCGAAACCTTCTGAATAAGCTATGGTTAAAATATATCCAAGTTCTAAACTATTTTTATTAACGTTACAAGATTGATCTTGATCTTGAATATGTAAGTCTATTATTATTACCTTTTTAAAATTAATTTATCAATAGTTTCTTTCGTTAGTTATATTGAATTTGAAAATTATTGATTTTGAAAATCCATTATCATATGGTAATTTTTTGTTAATTTATTTAGACATTCATCACATCGCTTATATGTGGACGAAAGAGCCCATGAACGAAAAATAAGGCCTTATATCATATGTATTAGAACAAGTATATATATAAGTATATATACAAGTATATATAATATGTATATAAGAACAAGGATTAGTACCGCAGCGGGATCTCACAACTTGCCCATAGATGGGTTCAAGCTATAGATTCAAATGGCCTTTACTTTGAAACTTAAATGTTTTTTATTTGTTGTAAAATTATGTTTCAATTTTTAATAAAAAATACGAAAAGACTTTTGGTTCACCCTAATAAAACAAATAGCAAAATTTATTTTTTTGATTTTTTAAATTGTACTGTCTTATATACCGTTGTTTTTATTATTTTAAACAATCGGTTCATAATATAAATCATTTTTCTAACAAATAAAAAAAACAAAGAAACTTTGTACATATAAAAAATCCGACAAAATCTATCTACATTATAAAACTTCAACCGATCTCACAGACTCACAAATGTAACACTCAACTGATTTAACATTTTAAAAAATATAATAAGATTTGTAATTGTAACAAATTTATTAAACGTAGCAAATGTAGCAACACAACACTGCGGATCCTCAGCTAAGAAATTCCTGAGGATATTTTTTCGGTTTTCTTCAAGAAATAAAAGTCCACATATCCAAATTCATTCAATTTTTATTTAGTCCATCAAATTTGATAAGCACAAATATATATAATATAATAATAATATTATTATAATATTATTATAATGTTATTATTATTATATTATATAATAATTATAATAATTACATATTATAATATTATATAATATTATATAATATATTATAATATTATTATAAAAATGAGCGTTACGTGACACAAAATTTCAGAATTCAAGGCATAAATCGGCATTTCTTCGATGCCCGTGTGTGAGCAGTTGCTGCGGTGTCTCTCTTCAGCGACCAGCAGTAGTCCGCCATCATGACTGCGTCCAACCTCCCCTGGTACCTCTCCTCTATTTGGCACATGCCCTGATGGAAACGTTCTTCCTGCTCGGCGGTCATCGCCCCAAGGTTTTCAAGAAAGTTTTCCATATGTGAGAACAGGAAGTGCATATTTATACTCATCAGACAACTGAGTTTTTCATAGACCTCTATCATGCTGCTGATGAGTATGGCGTGGTTTGCTACCTTCGTGTTCTCCAGGAAGTTTTTCAACCCCTGCACAAACGATTTCCACACGACGCACTCTAGCGTGTTCATAGAGTTTTGGAACTCTGTGTTCTTCACGAACTGCCGTATTTGTGGGCCATCGAAAATGCCAGCCTTCAGCTTCTCAATGGTCAACCCTGACTGCTGACCAAGTAGAAAGTTCACCATATTTAAGTCGACGCAGATCATCATCATCATCATATATATATATATATATATATATATATATTACTTCCACTTTCTTTACGACTGTGTTCATGGATTTTCTTATAAAGATGATCCAAAGTCTCTCCAATGTATGTGGCATTACACCCTTTACATATATATTTGTAAATGAGATCGGAACACAATCAGCCAGGTAGGGCTATAATTGGTTCTCAAAAAGTTGACCTGATAAAGCAAAATCAATATGATATTCGGACTCAGAACACCAAAATTAGTCTAAATCGGCCGAGAAACCCCTGACAATATTTTGGCTGTTATCCAGTAAATTATAATTTATTATCATTCTCGGATTCAATATTTACCGTTTAAATTTTTAAATCATTTTTATGCTGTACAAGGAGTATGTCTTGATCTACAATTCTTTTATAAACTATAATATTTCAGACGTAGAACATGTTAACTTCAACATTTATTTTTCGTGAAGTGTAAATATTTTTCTATTATTTTAATTAAGATTATAAAATAGTTTAGATTTCAAAAGAACAAATAAAACAAGTTTCAGAGAAGGCTTTAAGAGTTAAGAACTAACATCAAGCAATAAAATAATTATTATAAAAAAATCAAAAAAAATAATAACCATTTAAAAAAAATATTAAACATAGAAGACAAAAAAATGAAAAAAATAATATAAAAAATATATAATATAATAAAAAATAATAGAACATAAACAATAATATCATATCAATTATTAAATTTTTAAGATTAAAATAAAATTTGTATTTGTTTTTTTTGTTTTAAAAATTTTATTAATTTATTATTTGTATTATTATCAAAAAATATGTCGTAACAGATTTTTGTTTTAATCAGATTGAGTGATAAAATGAACGCAAAATTTCAACTATTAACAAACAAAATGGCGATATCGATTTGTATAAAAGAAAAAATCAATTTGTTAATTTCCGTTTTAGAAAAATAAATTCAGAAAATGATTCAGTTGAACGAGTTTCATTGTGATCTGATCTCAGTTCCTCAGTTTGCATCAAGGCAGATTTGTTTTATTGATATTTGAACAAAAGGTTCATAATGTTTGAATAAAACCATTCACTATGAGAAAAGGAATTTTTCATTCTAAAATTAATTTTTTATTTACATTTGTCAGGACATTATTATTATACAATTTATTTATATATTTTTAAACCTTTTTTTACAATTATTTTTACAGTCAACGAACACTAGGGAATGCAAAATATGTGATATTTCAAATACCAGTATTGGTTTGTGTATATTTGGTTTTCCACCAATACGCGGGATTTTTGTGTATGTGCGGTTGTTAGGCATTTTTTTATTTGTTTTTTTTGTTTAAAATATCTGATGAATGTTATTGTTGTTGTCACTCTTTTGGTTGCAAAATCATTTTTTGATGTTTCGGTTATTGCTGCTTCGAGTCGACATTGTTGCTTTTCGTTTAGGCTTTTTTGTCTATTTTTAGGCTTGTATTGCCGACAGGACATTATTAACAATATTGTTATTGAAGCCAAAAGAGGAATCGATTAAACTAAATTTCAATCCATGGATTTTTAAAATATGACGAATTATTCACTTACCGTTGGACGATCTATCAAATTAGTTGGACGATCTATCCCGTTTATTCAACGATAAATACTATTTTTATTGTTATTTTTTTCGTTGATTTAATTACAATGTTTTTGTATTCACGTTACTTTATTTTTAATTTTCTTTATTTTAATTTTTTATTGTAAAGCCTTTATACGAGGTAATCTCTGCTCAAGCAACAAATATTTTGCTTTAGCAGAGATTATTTAAAATTTGTGATAAATAAAGGTTTTACAGTTTGCAATACTGTTAATACCGATTTTGGTAATACCGGTAATATTAGATTGTTGCGAAAGGAATGCAGGTTTTTGATTTTTTTTGTATTTACCGCATTGTTATACGACTAAAGCATGTATGATGTTATGTAATATATAATGTTATGAGTCATTCGAAAGGTTAATTTATACTCTTTCAGATATATTTGTCGAAAACTTATTATAATGTTTCTTTTGTTAATAATTTGATTTTAATTGTAGATGTCAAAAAGTGATTTTCGCAAAATTTACTTCTACGATTTCAAACTAGGTCGTAATGCAGCTCAAACCGCTCGAAACATCAACGAAATTTAGGACAAGGGAAGTGTCAACGAATGCATGGTGCAGCGCTGGTATCAAAAGTTTCGCTCTCGCAAAACCAGTTTGGAAGATGAGCCTCATGACAACCGTCCATCGACAAAATGAAGGAGCTGGTGGAAGTTGATCCACGCACAACTGTTCAAGCACTCGCAGGAGTGCTTAACGTTGATCCTTCAACTGTTGCTTGGCACTTGAAGCAAATTGGAAAATAGAAAAGCTCGATAAATGGGTGCCTCACAAATTGAACGAAAGTCAAAAAATCATCGTTTTGAGGTGTCTTCCGCGCTTCTTCTGTTCCAACAAAAACGACCCGTTTCTCGATCGGATTGTAACGTGTGATGAAAAGTGGATTATTTAAGACAATCGGCGACATTCGAAAAAATGGTTGAACCACGATGAGGCTCCTTACCACTTTCCGAAACCGAAACTCAACCAAAAAAGGTTATTGGGACTGTTTGGTGGTCTGCAGCCCGCCTCATCCATCACAGCTTTCTGAAATCGGACGAAACGATCACCACATAAAAATACTGCCAAAAAATTTACAAAATGCATCACGAGCTCGAACGTATGTGCCCGAGATTGGTCAATATGAAGGGGCCAATTGTGCTCCGCGACAACGCCTGGCCACACATCGCAAAACCGAGCGTACAAAAGCTTAAAGAATCAAGCAACCAAACTCTGCCTCATACAGCCTACTCGCCGGAACTCTGGCCCATCGACTACCATTTTTTCTAGCATCTGGATAAGGTCCTCCAGGAAAAATGCTTCAAAAACTAAGACGACGTCAAAGACGCCTTTGATGCTTTCATCGCATCCAGAACTCAGAAGTTCTATACTAAGGGCATCAATAAACTTGTTTCTCGTTTGCAAAAATGTATTGATTCTGATGATTTTTATTTCGATTAATAAAGTTTATTTTGTGCTGAGTTACATTTGTTTAAAGTTTATGTTCAAAAACCTGCATTGCTTTTGAAACAACCTAATACAAACCTTAATGCATACTTTGTATGAGGAGTTAGTTAATTCACATTTTGCTGATCGAGATTTGACCAATTTAAAGACTTTATATATTAGTTCGTCAAGTATGAAAATTGTAGAACTTAATTTACCAATAAAAATATTTATGTCTTTCATCAAAGCATATACCAATATTATCGACACACTTTTGTAATTTGAATAAAAATTTGGTGGGCGAGAATCTATAAATTCCTGGAAGGCCATTTTCATGAAATCTAAGGTATTGATTTTTTTCTATTAAAAAGTAATTTAAATTTAGGAAGAAATTTTAGTCAGTTGGGGATAGGTCTAGGTAGTATGGAGGATGATGTAGAAGGTCCAACTCAAGTTCCTATAATTTTGTCATGGTCTTAAGTGCAGTATGTAGTTTTGCATCGTCGTGTAGCAAGATTGGAAATAACCGGTTTACCAGACGCTATTTTTTTCTTTGCAGACTATTAAACACTCACCATCAGCTTTTTTTCGATAAATTCTGTGATTTGGACTGTATTTTGATTATTCATCCGTGTCGATCCAGCTTTTTGAACATTTGCGATTTTCATATTGGATCCACTTTTCATCACATTGTGTGATTCGAATCAAAAAGTGATCACATTTATAACGAGAAAGCTTTTTTTCTGTTTTTCATTCAAGTCATGTGGAATTCATTTATCATACTTTTTCATTTTAAAAAGATATAACTTTTAAAACAAAATTTTAAAATATGAATTTATAATTTCTAAATTATAAATATTCTAATAAGAATTTTTAAAAAATATTTTTGTAATAGAATTTCAATAAATAAAAAATATTTTTTAAATGATAATGAATCGCCGAAATGATTGTTAAATTAGAGAAAAAAAGTGGAGATTTTGTTCGAATTTTGTTTCAAATAAAACGATTTATTGAATTATTAATGACTTCAGCTATAGCTATAACTGTCACACTGGAAAAAGTAGAACTTTTATATACTGTTTTTTATTCTATTTAGTCAAAAATAATAAGTAAAATATTGTCTTTTTATTTAAATGGAAATATTTCTAATTCTTTACTTATGTTTTCTAGATTTCAAAGAAATATATTTCAACTTTAAATTAGTTTCATTAATACACGCAAACTAGTAATAATTACTGAAAATTCTCCTTCATTTGCTCTTGGTCATCTTCATTGGAGCACGAATGAGCCCCGTAATTTGCTACTCTCAAGATGCCATTAGCATTATCTTTACAAAAAAAGAAATATTTCCATTTTGTAAGCAGTTTTTTATATATTTTTTAGTTTAATGAAAACTGTTGATGAAGATGACATCAAGCTCTTATCTGTCATTTCACTTATTGGATCAGTCTTGCTTCAATTCTAATGGATTTTCTCAAGACACTTATATAATACTTCCTATTAATTTATGAAATCTAAACCAAAATTTAATGAAGACCCAAAACAAAAGTCTCAATTTTATTTAAATATTAAAATAGTTGATT
>MQRK01198423.1:0-15401 GCA_001938485.1 Girardia tigrina
GGTAACCGCGACCGTTGCTATGGTAATCGCGACCGTTGCCATGGTAACCACGATAACCTATACCGTTGCCATGGTTACGGCCAGGGGGGGGGTGTAGGCAGAATGCCCATTTTCTCCCTACTATTAGTGCTTCTCTGAAGGAGTCTCTTGGTATTTCGTGTGTCTAAAAATCATTTCTGAGTTTTTATTATCGATTTTTGATTTATCGAATGTTTTGAATTATTCCTTCAAATATCTGACCAACAAATATATGATACTGATCTTGCTTTGCTTTCATGATTCCTGAAAAATTGAAGGATGTATAGCATTCTTTAATAATCGTCTCGTCAATGATGATTTTCTTGAACATTACAGGTTAAAGTTCGGTTGGTCCGGTAACCAACAAGTTTGATTGTCTGAACCCAGATAATAAATTAAGGACGGAAAAGAATAATTTTCTTTTCAATTTTCAAATTGATTTCAATCATTTACTATACGATCCAGCCATCAACAAAACCTTTGCCAAAAAAAGGTTATCAACAAAATATTACAAAAGACGCTGTACAACATAAATAAAATTATTATGTTTGTGCTTTTTCAGGATGATTTAAACAAATATTTTGTACTCATAAATAATTTAGATGCAGCTGTGGAAGAATTAGTCGAATCAATTGAAATAGATTTAATGCAAATAATAAGCTTGTTTGGACGAGTATTTATAGGACGTCTTACTCACAAATGCGTTGTCCCATACCTTTCCTATGAGATCTGTCAACATTTTACCAGAGAACTTTAACAGATGAAAACAGTACCAATGATTATGATGAAGAAGCTACAAGACGTCTACAAGGAAGAAGCTTAATTATAAGATACATATGACATTAGTCTCATTCCATGGATATTGGTAAACAAAATTAAAACATCATTCAGTGTATAAACTTCCTATTATTTATGATTAACACAGACGAATTTGAACGTGATTAGAACTATGAATTACAAAGTGATATTTAGTAAGTTGCCAAAAAGTTTAAGTAAATATTGAAGTCTTAAGTTTCATAGTTTCATGTTATTTCAATGATATTAACAGAGTTCAAACACTGTTGTATTAATTAATATATGTCCATATTAAAAAATATAATAAACACTTGTCTGAAAGATAGGCATAAATCAATGTAAGTAAATAAAGATCAAAGCTTAAGAACAAACAGTTTTTAAAACAAATCTCTCAAAATCTTTTTAATCAAAATACATTTTCTGGGATCAATCTACAAATGTTAGTTAAAATAAAAATAAAATAAAATAATATTTCACCTGGAATCCGATTAATTATTCGCATCACCTTTCAATGCAAACGAAACCAAGCACATAAATAAATGAATTCCTACGAAGAAGAATACAATTACTTTCCTATTTATCATATTATATATATAAGATACGATAAACTTTGCCAATTATAAATCTAAAAAGATGTACAAATGACATAAATGCGTAAATGACATAAAAATACTGCAATTTTATTGGTCGAATGAAAAACTCGGTGGTTTTCATGTGGTATATCAATTTTTTTCTGAAATGTTGATATTTTGTCAAAGTCTACATTGTGTCTAGTTTTTAAGAAAGAAAACTGCAAAATAAATGGAAAATTGCAGAGTCTATAATAATGGTTTTAGTTTCAGATTTTTACCCTAAAACATAATTAAGGCCCTCTTTCGAGTAAAAAAAATTTTAAAAATTTATTTAGGCATGCATATTAAGATTGATACGATCAACCAAAATAAACATAATTTATAGACTTATTCAAGTGTAGCACCCGAGAAAAGTGAGCATTAACTTACATATACATACTCCAAGTTCACGGGATCAACCAAACCATGGAACATGCGACCATGGTTCGTTATTTCTCACTGTGGGACCGAAGAGAACTCGTAAGCGGAAGACTGACGACCCCGTAGGAGGCGTAACGGGTTGGCTGCTAAATTCATTAGTTGGGTAGACGCTCTAAAGAGCCTACGGTTCAATACCATTTGAAACAGATGGGAGGCCCATATATACATACATGCATTTACAGATATACCGAGTAAAATGGCGCCGTATTTTTCACTACGTTAGAAAATGCGCTAAAAATAAATTGCAATTAAATTTGTACAGTAAATAACTGATATTATTTAATATTATAGGATCATTATTGACAAAAGGTGAAGAATTCGGAAGGATACATGTAAATTGCTTATGGGTCACATTTGAGGGCTACTCAGGAAAAATGATCGTACATATTTAGGAAAGAATTACCTTGTATTTATTACATCTGTCAACATTTTAATCATTATTTTAACTGACTAAATACCATAAATCTATCACCTTCATGTTACATACGAAAAAATGAATAACAGCTAAGCTTCAGACATGGATCAATTATTTAAGTAGTTTATAAATTGAATATATATACAAAACGGTGAATTATAGGGAATTTGAGACACATTGTTTTGAAGCAAATGTAAGACGTGTATTCAGTGTCAAATGTATTATAAAAACATGAAATCAGAGTAACTTAAAGCGAGATTATTAGTCTTGACGACAAAAATCATGACAAAAAGAACAGTGAAACTGGAAACGCAAAGAGAAAGGAAGTGAATTAATTACACAGACAGACGTAATGTTATGTTATGCAGTATTGGACAATATTTTTCATTATTTGGAGGATAAATGTGAAGTGGATGAGGAACACAAAACGGTGAAAACAGTAGTAGGAACTTGTAAAGAATGTAAACAAATAAATTCAGATACCCAGAAGACTAAAAAAGAGACAATTAAGATAACATCATATGAAACGTTAGAAACAGTACGCATCTATCTATGTTACCCATAAAGAGAGACAATAAAAGAAGATATAGTAATGATCATGATTGATCATTTTAGAGAATATTTTATTTTAACAGTAATTAAATTGCAAGATTAGCAGATAATTGTGTAAGCGATTTTGGTAACTTATACATTAAAATGTTGTACCCTCCAAAAAATACACATGAACTGTAGGAAAGGTTTTGAATCTCAGTTATAAAATCTAATGATAAACAATGTTTCAGTAAGTGTTTTCTCTTCTGTACAACGTTAATACGAAGGGAAACATCGAAAGACAATTCTGAACGATACGACAGTATATTCAAGCCATTAATAAAAGAAAGAAATGAGACGAGTAGAACATATGAAACGCAACGTGACAGAGGACAGTTGGTAGAGGTCCAGCTGAATCGATATAAGGTAGAAAAATATATTATACACACATTTATTCCTAAATATATTATTAAATAATTCGTGTTCTTAATAATAAGTATAATTATTTATACCCGTTTAAGATTTATAAAAAATGGTTTCTCAAAAAGTAAGTTAGTTTAAATATTGACATTTAAAGATTTTATTTTAAAAAAATTTGATCTTATGTCAGAGCCTAACTCTAATGTCCAGAGGATGTTCCAAAACATCTAACAGTACATTTTAGTCAAACTGTTCAACACTGCATATTTAAAAGTTAATAATTAATATTAATTACCAAATGTAGAGAATAGAGAGCCGTGGAGTACACGAGACGCTGAAAAGAGAAAGATTTGTCAATATGTTTGCGGAAATAAAAGTGATAGAAATAATTATCGAAACTGTTATGATCTTCATAATAAATAAGTCTACCTGATTTCGTTGTCGTTGCATTGAGGGAACCTGAAAGTCAACTTTTTGTTAAAACTATATAATCAATTATCAAAAAGAAAAGTATATTTGCTATTATTATTATTATTAAATTATATTACTCATGCTTGGTGTACTAGCTGTACTGTTGGAAGGGACAACCATCATTGTATTATTTGTTACAGACATAGTCATATTGCTGGCGTTTGAAGGGCTTGTAGAAGTCTGTCCTATAAAAGACAAATTAATTTTCTGAAATTTTATTTTTTCTAAATAATAATTATAAAAATTTAAAGTTAATCTTCAATTTTTCTTTCATTATATTTTGTGGTCCTCCTTCGAGAGTCTTAGGGTTAATTATTTTACACAAATACTTTTTTCCTTTTATATTCTGAATTAAAAGTTATTTACAAAAGATTTTTATTATTTTATATTTATTTATTTTTCTACTTATAAAATAAAAATTAATATACTTAAATTTAAAAAATTTAATTTTTTAAAATATTTTTTGCAACTGTTTTATTTATATTTTACAATCGTTTTTATTAATTATTATTAATGATTATTTTTTAATTAAGACATCACAAAACTTTATTAAAAACACCAAAAAATAATAAATGTATGTGAACTCTAAAATATATAAATAAAATAATGAATTACCATTGACATAAAAGGTTCGATCGGTCAAGCCGATCATGACGATCAAAACAAGTAAAACCAAAATTGATCTTTTCATTTAGCAAAATGTAAGATGTAATAAATTATGATGATTATTTATACAAATTTTACAGGTGATGTTTGTGGTGCCGGTAACCGTTTTGTTGCAATGAGTAGCAAATGACATTCCTACTCCGTTGGTCGGTACTGTTGCGTCAGTTGACGTACTACTTACGTATTTGGTGCTCTGTCTACATAACGGTCGATAATGAGATGTAGTTTTTTATTTTAATATGAATTTTTTGTTCATCTTATTTACATTACAGAAATCATAACGACTATTATGTTATTAGGCACGGAACGCTTTACTATGGAATAAACTTCAAATAATAAATATAAAACTAGTGTCAAAGGTGTGAGGAATATTTTGAATGTTAATGTTTTGTGTTGCAATGTTGTGTGTTGATTTGGGACTGGGTCTCTCCTGCCCAGATGGATGATTAGTATTTTAATTCTTATTATCTAAAACTAATTTATTCAAATTTAGATTTAATATTCAAATTTAATTTGAATTTTTTTATGATTGAACATTTAAAATGATTTTATTAATTTTATTTTTAAATTTGTAAATTATGAAATAATTAATATTTTTAGATGATAAATTTTAATTATAACCTATAACATTTGTAGTATGTATTTTTAAAAGAATTTGTAAGTTCAAGTTTGTTTAGATTTTTGGATGAAAATTATTTAACCTTTCATCGATGAATATGAGCGAAAGCACTACTGCGGATTGTCATAGAGATGATCCAAATTGTATTTGTAATATTGTCAATAATGTGTGAGTTCTCCTTAAAAAAGAATTAAAAGATGAAATTCATTTAGATAAGAAAATATGGCTTCTGTACATATTCAATGATATTAACAAATGTTTTTTTCAATATTTTTTCATTTCTTATTTATTTTGTTACTTTCAGTTGTGATTATTTATTAATTTGTTTAAGTATTCTAAAAACGATTGTAAATATTAATTATATTCTGCTTGTTGAAATAATGAGTTCTGAATTAAAACCTGGAGATTTAACTGGCGACTACGCTAGTATTCGAATCAAAGTTTTGAGGCTTCCTAAACTAGAACTTCTATCAATCTTTACGCAAACACTCGAGAAGAAAATGGTAGGAATACAATGCAGTTGATTCTGAAGAAGATCAAACATGGTACAGAGAATTTTTTGAGTAACATTCTCAGAAATTTGCAATTATTTACTGATAGACGAAGCAAAAATTCTTTTGGGAAATGCAACATAAGATGAATTAGACGATGAATTGTATGAAAGAGATAACTCTTCATACCGACAAAACCAATAAAAAAGAAGATTCTAAAAGAGGAATATCCCAGAGGTTACAGAAAATTCAGAAATGATAAGGGAAATGAGGATGCACGATCACAGGAAGAGGTGATCAGTGTGCTTTATTAGAAAGTCAATGCAGATGTATGTTTGATTGTACATATGAATGTGTGTGTGTTTGTATTTTTGATTGTATGTATGAGAATATTCCTCTAGAAATGTGTGAATTAGATAGTTTGAATAAGGAAAATTCTGAAATTATTGAGTTTATTTATTATGCAGATTTACAATAATTATCAAATATTGATCTTTATTTTTTCAACATTTTCACGGTGCAACCATTTAATACAAGTTTTTGTTTTCTCGTTGATACCGGTTCAGTTGTATCGTTAATTCCGTTACATTTCAATATTCAACCTGATAATCTCGAAAATATAAAACTTTTCGCCGCAAATGGAACAGAAATTGAAACCTTTGGTTCAAAAAATCTCCATTTATCACTTGCAAATAAAATATATTCATGGAATTTTATTATCGCAAAAGTTCCCAAAGCTATTTTAGGGTCTGATTTTTTATCACCTTTCGAGCTATTGGTCGATTACAAAAATAAAAAATTAATTAACAAAAAATAAAATATAAATGATATTAACATAATATACAAACAATCAAACATACCTTTTAGTAACTATATACCAAAGACTAAAATAACAACATACTGCAACTCAATATATCATAATAATATCAATAGACGATATAAAAAATAGATATTAATGAGAAAAACTACGCAAACGACAAAAATAAAAAAAAACAAATAATCGAACCTGAACATTACATATCCAAATATCAAACCAAAGCAACTACAAATCCAATCAAACACTTCAACAAAACTACATATTCATTACAAACGAACACACTTTCAAATGAAAACAATATCACTAAAAAAACATCAAACAGACAACCTTACCTAAAACTACAACCACAAAAACTTCATTACCAATTATCACAAATGACAACAGTAGAGTGAAAACAATCGAGGAAAATAAAAGAATCTTAAATGATTGGAGCAATGAAAAACAAGTTAGCAGAACAAATATAACACAAATATCCACAACTCATCAAATTATCACAAATGGATTACCTGTTCACACCAAAGTACGTATACTACCAACGGATAAACTCAATGAAGCAAAAACCATTTTTGCAGAGTTAATTGAAAAGGCAATAATAAGACCGTCAGACTCAAACTGGTCATCTCCTTTATTAATGAAACGAAAAAAAGACAATTCTTGGAGATGCTGCGGAGATTACCGTAAATTAAATTCAATCACAATCAAAGACGAATACCCGGTGCCACTTATCAGGGACGTCACCACAAGATTAGCTGATGCAAAACACTTTACCAAACTTGACCTCGAGAAAGCTTACCCCCAAATTCCAGTAGCACAAGAGGATATTAAAAAAACCGCTATTCTTACACCATTCGGACTTTTTGAATATCTCAAAATACCGTTTGGTTTGAAAAATGCAGCATCCACTTTTCAGATATTAATGGACAATTTATTTTCAAAACTGGACTACACAGTCATTTAATTAGACGACATTTTAATTGGAAGCACGGATTTCGAACTTCATAAAATACACGTAGCGACAGTTTTAAAAATTTTAAAAACGAATGATCTCTATTTAAATTACGAAAAATGCGAAATAAATAAAAAGAAAATTAATTTCTTGGGTCATACTATCGAAAATGGGATAATATACCCCATCAAAGAAAAGATGGATATTATCAAATCAATACAACCTCCAAAGAACGTACAAGAAATTCGAAGATTTTGTGGTATGGTGAACTTCTACCACAAATTTATTCCGAACTGTTCTGCAATTTTAGCTCCACTAACAGAGATGATAAAAAACAAAAAGAAACTAGAAACAATACAATGGTCTAATTCGAGTCTTGAAACTTTCACACAAATTAAAGATGAAATCGCAAAAATTAAATATGAAAAGATGTTGAATATTTATTTGTTGATCATATTTATTTGTTGTGTTGAATTCTTTTGCCAGAAATAAAATTCTATCAACAAAAAAGGTTTTTTTTGTATTCTTTATTGAAACTGTAAATATAATATATTTATTCGAGGTTAAAATTTTTGTTAAAATTTTTTTATTCATCTAAAAAAATAGACACTTGACAATCATTCGAGTTTCTATTTTTTTAATAACAACAATTTGAAAGTAGTTGAACAAGAAACAGAGACAAGAAGATTTTTTGAAGTCGGAGACAAAGTATTAATTAAGAAGGAAAATGTTTCAAAAGAAGATGACCGATACATGGGTCCCGCAACAGTGGTGAAAAGAAATCATGAAAGAAGTTACGAGTTACAGCTTGAAGATGGAAGAAGTTTTATTAGAAATGTTGAATAGCTAAAGCCATTTAAATGGAGGGGGATGTGAAAAAAACTTGTGAGGAATATTTGAATGTTTGATGTTTTGTGTTTGAATGTGTATGTTGATTTGGAAATGCGTCTCTCCTACCCAGATGGATGATTAATATTTTAATTCTTATTATCTAATATTTAATAAATAAATCAAATTAATATTTTCTAAATAATTAATAATCATTTTAATTATTATCCAATAAGTTTTGAGTACGTATTTTAATAAAATATTTATTTCCTCATTTGCTAAAAAAATAAGGAGAATTAATTCATTAATCAATTTCGTTTAGAATGCAAATGTACGAAGGTTTTGACAAAGATTGTCTTACGGACAATCAAAATTGTTGTTTAAATAAAAATATAAAAGTCAAAGTGGTGTTCTTAATAAATAGTAATAGAAATTATGCCTTCCTCTTTATTTGTGTACCTTTCCATATGCTCGACAATCAGATCCTCAATTTAATGTGGAGGCACGGTTTTCGAAGATTCAAGGATAAAGAAATGAGTAATAAAACAAATTTTGATACTTTCACAGAAACTCAATGAGGGTTCGCTTGGTAAAATTGTTCTCTTTTGATTAAAGTTGTCCTTCATTTTTGTATTAATTTCCTAAAATATATTTCATAAAAATATTTGTCATTGTGAGATTATTATTATTTCCACTGTAAGGAAATCGTATGTGAAAAATTGACGATTTTATTAAGACTGGCGTAAATGAATATGTGAAAAATAACGTTTTTTGTAGTTTATGAGAATTAAAGCGAAACTTTCAAACATATAATTAAATTAATAATAAAATCTGTTAATGTTTATAATTATCTGCAGATTTTTATGATCTTTTTTATCATTAAATTATTTCAATTATCTGTTTCAAAAAAATATTATTAAAATTGTTTTCGATCAGGAGAGTTCTTTGACGTTCAAATTTAAAGAAGTTCTTAGACTTCTTTCGTTGACCAACGCATAGTGACCCTGTGAAAACTTAAATCATTCATTTCCAATGGTATTTTTAAGAACGAAATTTGTCGAAGGTCAAGCGTCAACGACACTGATCAGTTCTTTGATTGGACTGTATTTGTAATCGATTGTATGAAATCACGCTAATCAAACAATTCTTAATAGTCTGTCTGAGACTACGATTTGAGTATTGATTTTACGACAAGGAGAGATAATTGTTAAAGCTTCACATGTATATATCTCAAAAGAACTATCAAAATCTTTTCAAAGAATCTCAAAATTATCAATTTTAATATCTTATTTACATTTTCCATATGTTCAAACATATAATCCTTACTCTCTTTTCAATTATGTTCGAATTTTTTACAGAGATGTCACTATGCAGTCTCTCTAATGTTTGTGATACCGCACCAAATACATGTATATTCTAAAACAATAATAGAACATAGTGTTAAAAGTGAAAGAGATTTATTACTCAACACATCTTTCGTGTTTGAGGTCATGGTTTGAATGTGTAAATGTATGATGTTGTATGTTGATTTAAGTATGTTGAATTTAGAATGGTGATTCTCCAACCCAGATGGAAATTGGTATTTTTTTATTAAGTTTAAAGTGATTGACTATTCGAACATAATTGAAATAATCATTTTATAAGTTCATATTTGTAATTTCAGAATTAAAATTAAGTTTAATAATTTTTAGTAAAATTTAAATTAAATGCATTTTTAATAATTTGATGACATTTTTATTATTTTGGGATTTATTGAAAAATGGTAAAAATTAATATTTTTAATTAATATTTTTTAGAGGTTAAATATTTTAAAAAATAATTTAAAAAAATTGTTCGAATAATCATGATTAAAAACAGAAATAAGGAAACCAATTAGAACGACGTCAAACGACGAAAGACTTTCTGAGAGTCTTAATGACTCTAAATGTCATTGCAATACAGATTTAAACGAGACTTGTCTAAATGTTCTTAATAATACATAATCGCTTTTTTGTTTCAACTTTTCTTAAATCCTTTTAAAGTCTTAATAAAATAAGTTCCTTGACAATTATAAAATCAGAATATTGTTTCCCCATAAATTCTAAGACGAAAACTGAACTTATATTATATATTAATTATATGCTTAAATATTGTTTAACTTTACACTCTCCTAAAGGGTTTAAAACTTTAATAATGTGAATAATAAGAAATTTGAATTAGACCAATAATATTTAATTAAATTTAAAAATTAAACCATGACCTCAAACACGAAAGATATGTTCAGTAATAAATCTCTTACACTTTCAACACTATGTTCTAATATTGTTTTAGAATATACATGTATTGGGTGCTGTATCACAAACATTAGAGAGACTGCATAGTGAGATCTCTGTAAAGAAATTCGAACATAATTGAAAAGAGAGTAAGGATTATATTTTTCAACATATGGGAAATGTAAATAAGATATTAAAATTGATAATTTTGAGATTCTTTGAAAGGATTTTGATAGTTCTTTTGAGATATATACATGTGAAGCTTTAACAATTATCTCTCCTTGTCGTAAAATCAATACTCAAATCGTAGTCTCAGACAGACTATTAAGAATTGTTTGATTAGCGTGATTTCATACAATCGATTACAAATACAGTCCAATCAAAGAACTGATCAGTGTCGTTGACGCTTGACCTTCGACAAATTTCGTTCTTAAAAATACCATTGGAAATGAATGATTTAAGTTTTCACAGGGTCACTATGCGTTGGTCAACGAAAGAAGTCTAAGAACTTCTTTAAATTTGAACGTCAAAGAACTCTCCTGATCGAAAACAATTTTAAGAATATTTTTTTGAAACAGATAATTGAAATAATTTAACGATGAAAAAGATCATAAAAATCTGCAGATAATTATAAACAATAACAGATTTTATTATTAATTTAATTATATGTTTGAATGTTTCGTTCTAATTCTCATAAACTACAAAAAACGTTATTTTTCACATATTCATTTACGACAGTCTTAATAAAATCGTCAATATTTCACATACGATTTCCTTACAGTGGAAATAATAATAATCTCACAATGACAAATAATATATTTTAGGAAATTAATACAAAAGTGAAGGACAACTTTAATCAAAAGAGAACTATTTTACCAAGTGAACCCTCATATTTATTATTTGAAGTTTATTCCATAGTAAAGCGTTCCGTGCCTAATAACTTAATAGTCGTTATGATTTCTGTAATGTAAATAAGATGAACAAAAAATTCATATTAAAATAAAAAACTACATCTCATTATCGACCGTTATGTAGACAGAGCACCAAATACGTAAGTAGTACGTCAACTGACGCAACAGTACCGACCAACGGAGTAGGAATGTCATTTGCTACTCATTGCAACAAAACGGTTACCGGCACCACAAACATCACCTGTAAAATTTGTATAAATAATCATCATAATTTATTACATCTTACATTTTGCTAAATGAAAAGATCAATTTTGGTTTTACTTGTTTTGATCGTCATGATCGGCTTGACCGATCGAACCTTTTATGTCAATGGTAATTCATTATTTTATTTATATATTTTAGAGTTCACATACATTTATTATTTTTTGGTGTTTTTAATAAAGTTTTGTGATGTCTTAATTAAAAAATAATCATTAATAATAATTAATAAAAACGATTGTAAAATATAAATAAAACAGTTGCAAAAAATATTTTAAAAAATTAAATTTTTTAAATTTAAGTATATTAATTTTTATTTTATAAGTAGAAAAATAAATAAATATAAAATAATAAAAATCTTTTGTAAATAACTTTTAATTCAGAATATAAAAGGAAAAAAGTATTTGTGTAAAATAATTAACCCTAAGACTCTCGAAGGAGGACCACAAAATATAATGAAAGAAAAATTGAAGATTAACTTTAAATTTTTATAATTATTATTTAGAAAAAATAAAATTTCAGAAAATTAATTTGTCTTTTATAGGACAGACTTCTACAAGCCCTTCAAACGCCAGCAATATGACTATGTCTGTAACAAATAATACAATGATGGTTGTCCCTTCCAACAGTACAGCTAGTACACCAAGCATGAGTAATATAATTTAATAATAATAATAATAGCAAATATACTTTTCTTTTTGATAATTGATTATATAGTTTTAACAAAAAGTTGACTTTCAGGTTCCCTCAATGCAACGACAACGAAATCAGGTAGACTTATTTATTATGAAGATCATAACAGTTTCGATAATTATTTCTATCACTTTTATTTCCGCAAACATATTGACAAATCTTTCTCTTTTCAGCGTCTCGTGTACTCCACGGCTCTCTATTCTCTACATTTGGTAATTAATATTAATTATTAACTTTTAAATATGCAGTGTTGAACAGTTTGACTAAAATGTACTGTTAGATGTTTTGGAACATCCTCTGGACATTAGAGTTAGGCTCTGACATAAGATCAAATTTTTTTAAAATAAAATCTTTAAATGTCAATATTTAAACTAACTTACTTTTTGAGAAACCATTTTTTATAAATCTTAAACGGGTATAAATAATTATACTTATTATTAAGAACACGAATTATTTAATAATATATTTAGGAATAAATGTGTGTATAATATATTTTTCTACCTTATATCGATTCAGCTGGACCTCTACCAACTGTCCTCTGTCACGTTGCGTTTCATATGTTCTACTCGTCTCATTTCTTTCTTTTATTAATGGCTTGAATATACTGTCGTATCGTTCAGAATTGTCTTTCGATGTTTCCCTTCGTATTAACGTTGTACAGAAGAGAAAACACTTACTGAAACATTGTTTATCATTAGATTTTATAACTGAGATTCAAAACCTTTCCTACAGTTCATGTGTATTTTTTGGAGGGTACAACATTTTAATGTATAAGTTACCAAAATCGCTTACACAATTATCTGCTAATCTTGCAATTTAATTACTGTTAAAATAAAATATTCTCTAAAATGATCAATCATGATCATTACTATATCTTCTTTTATTGTCTCTCTTTATGGGTAACATAGATAGATGCGTACTGTTTCTAACGTTTCATATGATGTTATCTTAATTGTCTCTTTTTTAGTCTTCTGGGTATCTGAATTTATTTGTTTACATTCTTTACAAGTTCCTACTACTGTTTTCACCGTTTTGTGTTCCTCATCCACTTCACATTTATCCTCCAAATAATGAAAAATATTGTCCAATACTGCATAACATAACATTACGTCTGTCTGTGTAATTAATTCACTTCCTTTCTCTTTGCGTTTCCAGTTTCACTGTTCTTTTTGTCATGATTTTTGTCGTCAAGACTAATAATCTCGCTTTAAGTTACTCTGATTTCATGTTTTTATAATACATTTGACACTGAATACACGTCTTACATTTGCTTCAAAACAATGTGTCTCAAATTCCCTATAATTCACCGTTTTGTATATATATTCAATTTATAAACTACTTAAATAATTGATCCATGTCTGAAGCTTAGCTGTTATTCATTTTTTCGTATGTAACATGAAGGTGATAGATTTATGGTATTTAGTCAGTTAAAATAATGATTAAAATGTTGACAGATGTAATAAATACAAGGTAATTCTTTCCTAAATATGTACGATCATTTTTCCTGAGTAGCCCTCAAATGTGACCCATAAGCAATTTACATGTATCCTTCCGAATTCTTCACCTTTTGTCAATAATGATCCTATAATATTAAATAATATCAGTTATTTACTGTACAAATTTAATTGCAATTTATTTTTAGCGCATTTTCTAACGTAGTGAAAAATACGGCGCCATTTTACTCGGTATATCTGTAAATGCATGTATGTATATATGGGCCTCCCATCTGTTTCAAATGGTATTGAACCGTAGGCTCTTTAGAGCGTCTACCCAACTAATGAATTTAGCAGCCAACCCGTTACGCCTCCTACGGGGTCGTCAGTCTTCCGCTTACGAGTTCTCTTCGGTCCCACAGTGAGAAATAACGAACCATGGTCGCATGTTCCATGGTTTGGTTGATCCCGTGAACTTGGAGTATGTATATGTAAGTTAATGCTCACTTTTCTCGGGTGCTACACTTGAATAAGTCTATAAATTATGTTTATTTTGGTTGATCGTATCAATCTTAATATGCATGCCTAAATAAATTTTTAAAATTTTTTTTACTCGAAAGAGGGCCTTAATTATGTTTTAGGGTAAAAATCTGAAACTAAAACCATTATTATAGACTCTGCAATTTTCCATTTATTTTGCAGTTTTCTTTCTTAAAAACTAGACACAATGTAGACTTTGACAAAATATCAACATTTCAGAAAAAAATTGATATACCACATGAAAACCACCGAGTTTTTCATTCGACCAATAAAATTGCAGTATTTTTATGTCATTTACGCATTTATGTCATTTGTACATCTTTTTAGATTTATAATTGGCAAAGTTTATCGTATCTTATATATATAATATGATAAATAGGAAAGTAATTGTATTCTTCTTCGTAGGAATTCATTTATTTATGTGCTTGGTTTCGTTTGCATTGAAAGGTGATGCGAATAATTAATCGGATTCCAGGTGAAATATTATTTTATTTTATTTTTATTTTAACTAACATTTGTAGATTGATCCCAGAAAATGTATTTTGATTAAAAAGATTTTGAGAGATTTGTTTTAAAAACTGTTTGTTCTTAAGCTTTGATCTTTATTTACTTACATTGATTTATGCCTATCTTTCAGACAAGTGTTTATTATATTTTTTAATATGGACATATATTAATTAATACAACAGTGTTTGAACTCTGTTAATATCATTGAAATAACATGAAACTATGAAACTTAAGACTTCAATATTTACTTAAACTTTTTGGCAACTTACTAAATATCACTTTGTAATTCATAGTTCTAATCACGTTCAAATTCGTCTGTGTTAATCATAAATAATAGGAAGTTTATACACTGAATGATGTTTTAATTTTGTTTACCAATATCCATGGAATGAGACTAATGTCATATGTATCTTATAATTAAGCTTCTTCCTTGTAGACGTCTTGTAGCTTCTTCATCATAATCATTGGTACTGTTTTCATCTGTTAAAGTTCTCTGGTAAAATGTTGACAGATCTCATAGGAAAGGTATGGGACAACGCATTTGTGAGTAAGACGTCCTATAAATACTCGTCCAAACAAGCTTATTATTTGCATTAAATCTATTTCAATTGATTCGACTAATTCTTCCACAGCTGCATCTAAATTATTTATGAGTACAAAATATTTGTTTAAATCATCCTGAAAAAGCACAAACATAATAATTTTATTTATGTTGTACAGCGTCTTTTGTAATATTTT
>MQRK01198426.1:974-20157 GCA_001938485.1 Girardia tigrina
ATCTAAAATATCAATTTTCCATCTGGGTGGGAGAAACACATTTCCAAATACTAAACTCAACATACAAAATTCAACAAACCAATTTCAACATACCAAATTTAAAATATTCCTCACAGGGAGTGAGTTTTTTTCTTGTGAAATCAACTCCCAGGTATCGGTATCCTTTTTCGTCGTCAATTATTGGTAGTTGTACGTTGTATATGGTGATCTTATCAGACGCAGTAGGTGAAGACAAGTAATCACATTTCCCAGGGTTGAATTTCATTGAGGTACATGAGACAATTTCTTTTGTCTTATCTAATATCTCTTTCAAGTACTTGTTGTTCTGTGCAATTAGTAAAATATCGTCGGCGTATGCAAGACAAGTGATTCTTCCTGCTTCTGTACTGTACTGATGCTAAATTTGTCATTTTCATGAATTGTTGTCAGTACAGGATAAATTCTTACACTAAACAACAGAATTGTGAGAGGGCAGTCTTGTTTGACGTATCGTTTATTGGGAGTGCCTTCTGTTGCACAATCACTACAAGTATATATTGATGTACAATCAGAGTATAAATTACGAATAAGAGAGCACGAGAATTCATCAATTTCTTTTCGCGTTAGAATACCCAAGATGTGTCCGATGAGGATGCTGTCGAATGCATCTGTTAGATTTAGAAATGCAAATTGTATGTTTTTTATTGTCTTCAAGTAGGATTCTCATTAAGTTTTTCTGCTCTGCACATCCATCCGATGGACCAGCTCCCTTTTGAAATGGCATCAGTCTGTTGTTTGCTGTCAATCATTGTTCCATCGGGATGCACAGGCATGATGTAAAGAGTTTCGTCTGGCATTCCATCGGTCGCCATTAGCTGATCTTGTTGTAATATCCAGTCTTTCCGGGTTTCGGGATCATCACGGTTAAGAATTTCTTCAATCCTGGTGGAATAGTTCCTGTATTGATAATCTTGTTAAACAGAAACGCAGCAAACTGACATCCCGGATCGCAGTAGTCTATATCCGAGTAGGTTATGTTTTATATTCCTGGACTTGTGTTTTTGTTTCTTTTAGGACTGTAGCAACTTCATCTGGAGATACTTGTCTGAATTGAAAATTTGGCCCCTTTTCTATTTTCGGTGTTTTGGGCCAGTCTGTTTCAGGTGGAACTCCAGATTTAGAGTTTGCATAATAAGTTAGATCATCTATTGTTAGAATAATCTCCATCACTTTTTTTGGTTTTATTTTAAAATATAGTCTTAGGTTTTATCCTTATTTTTTCTGATTTTATTAAGGTTTGTAGAGCAGTTTAGATTTTTATAGGCTTGTTTCTGGTTTGTAAAATGTAATTAGTAATTACTTTTTCCAAATCTTCAGAGTTTAGGGGTTAGTTCTCTTCAAGAATTTTTGCGATATTTTCAAACCTGCAAACTCTGTCGTCTCCGATTTTTATCAAGTTTTCCCTATGTTTGACTTGCTCATGCTCCTTGTTTTGTGTTGTCAAACTTATCTCTTTTACAATCTGAATTTGGATCATTTTTGTGATACAACTGCCGCACTGCGTTGGCCACCCAATAAACACTCTGTGTGAATATGTTAGAAGTTGGAAAATCTTCTGCACATTTTGTTATCCAATTGCCACCTTCAATTTTAAACAAAGAGAGTAGGTTTTTATTTAGATTTTCAACTGCAGTGAAAAAATGAAAATTCAGCTGTGAGAGATTTTAAGAAGTTATAGTTTATAGTAGTTTTAGTTATCCTGTTAAAGTCAAGCAAGATCCATTGAAAGTCAGATATACACAGATGACATAGTACTCGATGAATGTTGATAAAGTTTTTGAATGATATGTGATTTTTAATGAATAAATCATTATTTTAGCAATCTCGAACGTCGATTGAGGTGTTAGAGTTACCAGTTTGGTTTTTAGTAACAATTTAATTAAATTATGCATTTAAAAGTAATCAAATCTAAGAAGGTTAATCACAGTTGCACGTTTTTTGTTCTATTTTTCAATATTTTTTTAACTAACCTTTTTAGAGGATATTGTTGGTTTTGCCACTGTGTCTCTAAGATTATCTCCTCCCCTGTCATTTTTTTGTTTCTATTTGAAATATGAGGTCATAATTTGTTGCATTGTATTCAATTATTTGCTATGTCTATATTGAAAATGAGTACATTCTTTTGTTAATATGTTCTCCATGAAATCACAAGCAAAAGCACCACAGTCATTTTTATTTGTTTGTTGTTCCCATTCTGCAAAGATTAACGGCAATTTAATTTTATATAATTTATTTTGTTTGTCTGTGACAATTTAATTGATTGAAGATATTAAGGGCGACACGAGTGCAGGGGCTGTTTTTTTGATGGTAAGTTATTCAATTAATTAAGAACATAAGCGGTTTCGGCGTACAGCATACTGCCAACCAATGTGTGTTGTTATAATTGACTTTATTACGCACGATTTTCCTTTCTTTGTATCTAGTCCTGTAAAGATTGAATCCAAGTCATCTTCGCCACTGAACAACCTGGTAGCAATATAATCTGGCGGAACCAGAGATTTGGAAGAAATGTTGACGTCTTTTAAGAATGTGTTGATGTCTTTGTCATCATACCTATATGTTGGATCAGGTGGCTTATCTGCATCTTTGACATCCATCAAAGTTGCAGGACCAACTCGTCAATTGGTTTTGTTTTTTTTCGTTGGTATATTTTTATTTTTTGGAGCAATAAATAATACACTGGAGAACACTGGAAGTGTCCGATAATTATCGACTACCCGACAAATTTGAACATTTTTTTAGACAAAGAAGTCTTTACCTCTATTATATGCAGAATTTGATGCTGAACATGAATATGATAGTCATTTTCCTCCTATAGGTCCAGATTTTTTGTTATCTTATGTGTTTTATTTACTTCAAAAAGTGCAAAAGTCCGAGGTCGAAAACCTGTAACACAATACTTATGTCGAAGTAATTGATATTTTAAGGACTGCAAATCATCCAGCAATAGTCAGTCATCATTCTCGAATCTGTTCTTCCTTGATATCGCTGTTACAGTGTTGAAAGAGTCTGTTGAAATAGTTCACCATGTTCATCTGTGACCTGTTCCATCTCGGAAGGGAAAAGGTCAATGTGACTTTTTAGAAAGTGAATTTTTGGAGACATATTCACCTTCATCAGTTCAAATGCATCCAGCATTTCTGAAACTGTATCTCGGTAATCAGGCGATCGATGTTTGCCTGAAAAAATAAAAATAAATAGCTAATACTATTTAATGTTATCGTATGTATGTTGTTCAAGTGATTGATGTATGAAAACATACCAAGAAAGTTTTCCACACACTTTTATGGCATTCTAGGCACAAAATTCAACTGGGGATAATGCATCTTGAAACTGCTGACTTTTCATTAATTTCCTCGTATCTAGCCCAACAAAGACACCTTCTTTTATTTTGCCTACGGAGAGTCTCGGAAAAATATTTTTCAGTGTTTTCAATGGCTCACCTTCCAAATCCAAAGCCTTAATGAAATTTTTTAAAATCCCAAGCTTGATATACAAAGGTGGTAAAATTACTTTTCCTGGTGGTACAAGAGCCTCGTGGAGGACATTTTGCACTCCTGGTGTTCGATTTACACGTTCTGGCCAATGGTTTCTGCTGTAATGCTTCTGACGCGCTTTGCTATCCCATAGAAAAATAAAACAATTGTACTTGGTGTAGCCACCCTGCATCCCAGTGAGCATTCCAATGATTTTTAAATGAGAACAAACTCTCCATTTGAAGTTGTCGTAATGAAGTAGCTCAAATATCAATTTCAATGAGGAGTAGGATTCTTTCACTTTCCTGGAATATGCCATAGGCCTTGCAGGAAACTTGTTGTCCGTATGGAGGAGCACAGCCTTCATACTATTGACATTACCGTCGAAAAATAGCCCCCAGTCCTCTGTCACATTCGTGTGAATGTTAAATTTAGACAAAGAAGTCTTTACCTCTACTATATGCAGAATTGAGTGTCGTGTAGTGTAATAAGTCAGTGTCACTTTCGTCAATGAGAGATTCATTTATCAAAACCACTGATGACTGGCTGGCGGTTATTCAGACTTGCATCCAAGTCAACAGGGTTTGAAAATTTAGCAACTACAGTTATCCGATTTTCGGTCATTCTCAGACCCGTAATCGGATAAACCTCGTCACTATTATTTACAACGGTCGGCAGAACCGATCCTGTTGTATTCTCTATGTCATTGTTTTTATTGATTTTTTTTCAGTCACAGTAGTCGGTTAAGATAGTTGTTTTTTCAGACATTTCCATAGTATCATTCACAGCAAATAACTTGTATTTTGTTTAATTTTATAATATTTTTAATTCTGTTTTTTAGATTAATGTCAGCATTTCTTAGTTTGGCGGTAGTATCTAGATTGTTCAGCGCTCGAAAAGTATTAAAGATTTTGTTTTTTGCAGTTTCGTTACTTTTTTTTCTTAGAGAATCGTAAAACTCAAGAGATATTTCATCACACAAAAGTGAAACAGCAATGCCGTAGCCATTACACTTTTCATGGCAGCGATCACAGGTGGAGTTTAAGATATGATCTAATTCTCAGTGGAAAAAACAGTAGGTATGTTATGAGTTAACAAGATTTCCTTCCTAGAGTCAGGAGCCATAAGTCCCAGTTCATTTAATCTTTGTTATAATTTTCAATTGAAAATTTTATAAATTATTTGGTGAATTGATATTTTTACTAACTCCTCATACGTTCTAAATTCGGTTTTTTCGGTCTCATAAGGCACGGAGATTGACAGTAAAAAAATTCCAAGATAGATTAATTATCAAATATTTATCGATTAAATAAAACTGATTTTTTAATAATTTAATTGTAATTATTCTAATTTTTAATTTTAAAAATAAATCAAAATAATTAAAACGAGCCATCAATAAAATATATAAATTTTCACGTGAAATAATAAATAAATTTATTTGATTTCGCAAAAGCTCATTCAAACTTAAAATCTTGATTAAAAAAGAAATAAAAGAAAAAACCGTGTTTCTGACAGCTGTGAAAACAATTCGAAATGCGATACTTTCAATGAGTTGTATTTTTTTCGTTTAAAATTGGATATTTAAAATTTAATGAGTCTTTTATTTTTTATGGACTAATCAATAATTTTTTTTGAATTTTCCTTTTTTTTGTAATTTACGAAAATCAATTTCTTGAATATAAGAATTTTTAAATTGTTTTTATGAATTTATTAAATTATTAAAGAAAAATGAAATTTGAATAGAAGAATTTTCCTTTTGTTGAAGAATATTGAAAGATAAAATTTTTTTATGTTTGAAAATTTATTTTCTTTTAATTAATTTAATGAGATTTATTTAAACATTCTATTTGAAGATTGGGTGAAACAATCTCATTTAACCTTTAACTGGATAGAATGTTTTTGTAACAAAAACGGATAGAAGAGTCCAAAGGACTCTTAAGCTGAAAATTGAATGTATACATAAGAAATCCTTGAAAATTCGAACATTCTTTTAATAAAATTTATGATTAGTTAAAAAAAGTGCTAGAAAAAATGAATTTGAATTAGTATTTTTATTTTGATTTACGTACGGTTAATAAAAAAAGAGTCCGAAAGACTCTTCTATCCAGTTAAAGGTTAATTTAAACTGTATCTCTTGTAATAATTCCTCTACGTCTGAACTTGATTTCGTATGTATAGAGTGGTCTAATGGATACCCATGCGCTATTTTTTACATATTCAAAATCTACTTGTCAAGACGAACATTTTGGTACAAACATGCGGGGTCTAAAAGTCTCGCATCATGGCGTAATTACACAATAAAGGTCAAATTACGTAACTTCGAATTTCGTAACAAAATATGTCTTTTTAAGTAGATTAAGAATATGCGATTTATTTTGCAATATCTTTTATCGTTATCAAGTTATTAAAATACAATTTTTTTAAATTCAGAATTTTTATTGAATAAATATTATTTAATTAATTAAAGATGAATAAAAAGGTAAAACCGAATACATTTTCAATAAACGAGGTTTTCGAAATGTTCTTCACCTGCTGTTATAACGTGTTGAAGACGGTATTCAAAATTTCCAATAGTTTTTGCAATTATTTCTTAATCAATATCTCTAACTTCGAGTTCTATGGACAATTTAAGTTCATCCAATGATGCTGGTTCACTGCGATAAACTTTATCTTTCAAATATCTCAAGAGAAAATAATCACATGGGTTCAAATCCAGTGACTACGGTGGCCAATCAATCCTTTTCCTGGCTGTGCTTGTGATTCCAAACCAATTATTCGATCATGGAAATGTTCTGAAAGTAATTTGAAGACATTTTGAGTGTGATGAGATCTAGCTCCATCTTGCATGAACTAAAAATTATTGAGTTGATTCGATTAAACCATATGAAAAATATTGGTCCAATAATTTCTTCTGATGAAATGGCACACAAAACTGTTAATCTTTTAGGATGAAGTGATTTAACTATGCAGTCATGAGGACTTTCTGTTCCACAAAATTGTCAATTTTGTTTGTTCATATCCTTGAAGGTGGAAATACTCTTCTTTCGAGAACCATTTATTATTAAAATCGATTTCTTTGCTATCTTTCAACGTCATCATCTTGTTTGGAAATTCCAAACACTGACAACCAGCTCGTTCACTTATCGGTTGATTAATTTTAATCTGGTATGGAAACAAACCAATGTCCTTCTTCATAATGCGCTGTAGAGAAGTTCTTTTAATGTTCAAAGCACGAGATGCTTGATGTTCACTTGATTCAGAATATTCTTGAAAGTAATTTTGCACTTTTTCGATATTTTCTTCGTTTCTCATTGTTTTTCCCATGTCTTCCTTTCTTTAATGTTGTCGAGAACTCTTCTAAAGTCTTTGAATTTGTCGTAAGCACATTTAACAGTTAAACGCTTGATTTTATTGTGAGATCCAATTTTTTTCTAAATTCTTTTACCACTTCCGATGCAGATTGTAGTTCGCGATATTTTAGGACTACGAAGACACGATGATGGACACTATATTTTCTCATTTTAATTTGCTAAAATAGAAAACTTCACTTTTAAATTTAAATAATATAAAATAATTGATGAAAAACTAAAGAAAAATGCACTTTAACAGTCTGAGAACAAACCAGAAAGTGAGAGGAGACAAGGTAGTTACAATAGACAAACAGGATATTAATCAGTATATTATTTTTTTATATTTATATATGTAACAATTTTTTAATAACTTGATAAAAAATTAAGATATTGCAAAATAAATCGCATATTCTTAATCAACATAGAAAGATCCACAAAATGAGACCTATTTTATTATGAAATTCGAAATTACATTGTTAGAATCTGTGAAACACCACTAAGAGAAGAACAAATATCCAGAACTAAATTATATTTATTAATGATACTTAATTATCGAATATTGAAAAATATTTGGAATAATTGATTTATTGCGTTGATCTTCTAATAATTCCAATTTCCACTCTGATTTTCAATTCCCGGAAAAATTCTGCTTAATTATTAAAAAAAATTTGTTTTTTATTTAATTTACATTTAACTTATATTCTATTTATTTAATTATTTCTTTAAAAAAATGAGGAACTAAATTACTAAAGTTTAATGTTTTTGTTAAACCGGTATTTTATAAAATTATATTTAATTAACTAATTTAACTTAATTTCGATTGCCTATTTCAAAATTTTTCCGTTTACTATTAATTCCTAACATACGTAATTTGACCTTTATGGTGTAATTACGCAATGATGCGAGACTTTTAGACTACATATTTTGTATCAAAATTTTTTTCTTGATGATTTGATTTTGAATATGTAAAAATTAGCGCATGAGTACCCATTAGGCCACCCTGTACATATGCATTTAGATACTGTCTTTCTACTATACCATTTGAGTTTTGGTGGTACGAGCTTGTGTAACACATTGTTATGTTTAATAATTTTGCGTTTCTTTAATTATTTTATATTCAAAAATTTTGCCACAGTCTATGGGAATTTTTTTTGGTTGCCCAAATTTTAATATTTATTTTGTAATTATTGTACCTTTGATTATTATTTCATCTTGTTTACTAACGGCTGTTAGTGAAATGTATCTGCTGTATTGGTGGTCAATTGTCAATATATTGTAGAGAATGACAATGAATAACAAGCTCCTAAATTGTATTAAATAGAAAAAAACGCGTTTTTCGCAATAACGGAATATTCAAACAAAATATAAAAATCAAATTAACATGATTATTATTTTCGATTATCATCTAATCCCACATGTATCTGCTGCATTGGTGGTCAATTGTTAATATATTTTTTATTTTTCCACGTCTCTTTTAACTGACCACTTACATTTATATTAGGGTTACAACAAAATAATTTTTTCGAGGTGTAGTTAAAACATATGAGTTTTGTCATTTTGATTGCATTCAAATTGTGATTCTATCGTCCGTCAACTCTTTTGTCAATCGAGCAGTCCTGTCAAGAGAACTACAACATCCATGTGACGAGATATGAGTTCGATAACATTTTTTATGTTGAAAGTGACTGTCCTTTTTAGTATTATCTGTCAGATATTGCATGAGTTTATGCAGTAATTTAAATAATGTGTTATTCGTGAATGGGGAACATATTTGCTCTTATATTTTAAAGTAAAATTATAAAAAAATAAACTCTACATGTCCGGAGAACCTCAAAACCCAAATTTCCCTATAACAGTGAAGTCTCATTTTTTATTTGTTTGAAATATTAAAGAGAAAAATTGATCAAACAATATTTTGCTTCATAAATATTTTAACAGTTTTTGTCAAATAACAGCCATAAAATATCAAAATGGGAACACTGGTTCATATTAGATGAATTGTCATCTATGAAGAATGCAAATACAAAATAATTTGTGTTTCTTATGGATAGTCAAAGTGTCTAAATGTGCAATGATTATAATGAATATAGTATTAAGAGTCGTAAATGTTACGAGAACTCACGCATTTCAAAGAACATAAATTGTTAAATGTCATTTTTTCGACCATCATTTGAGTAAGACCTTTAAATAAACGTGCTTTCCATGACTGAGTTTTCTTAATTTAAATTATTTAACTTCTTGATTAATTAAATAATTAAATTAAATATTTTTCAAGTAAATGAAAAGTATTAAGAAACAAATTTTTTTTTATTCATTCAAAATTTTGTTAAATTAATTTTTAAAATATTTAATAAGAAATTCTATATTTGTCAATATATTAAATTAAATTAATTTCATTTAATTATATTAAATAAACTCAGTCGTCTTTTATAAAAAATTTTATTGCGTGCAAATAAAAAGAATTAAAATTATATGGATTAAAAATCTTGATTATTATTCAAGGAAAGAGCTCTTTCAATTGAGTGACTCATGATTCGAAATAAAACTTAATTTCATTTTTATTAATATATATATATATATATAACATTAAGATTTAATGGCAATTTATTTGTAAAAAATAAAAATAACAAACGCCATTTTAAAAGTTTTTTATTTCTCAAAACATGTTTTTCCATTACGGCATCATCAGTTGTGAAGTAAATTTCAAATTACAAGTCATTTATATGGTACATTGACTGTTACGCAATTAATCTTTTTTTTTGTTTTTTTTGTTTTTTAATATTAAATTAATATTAAAAATTAATATTTTGTTTTTTAATATTAAATTAATAATAAATTAATATATTATTGTTCTTTTAATATTAAAAAACAAAAAAAAGATTAATTGCGTAACAGTCAATGTGCCATATAAATGACTTGTAATTTGAAATTTACTTCACAACTGATAATGCCGTAATGGAGAAACATGTTTTGAGAAATAAAAAACTTTTAAAATGGCGTTTATTATTTTTATTTTATATATATACATTTATGTGAAAAGCCTTTTTATATTAAATTGGAATGAAAGTTTTGTCAGTAAATTAAAAGCAAATTTTTGCAATAACAAGAGATCGTTTTCATTAATTTAATCGCCATGAATTTTGATTATTCTTCTCCAACTGACAACAACATGAAAATTTCACCTTGGTAAAACTTGTTTTTTAGTTCGAAAAACTTTTAAAGAACCTGTTCCACTTGTCCATTTAAAATTATTGATTTCTTGATCAAAAGAAGTTGTCATTAACGCAAAACTTTATTTCTACTACAATTTAAGTTTAAATATATAAAATAATTTAAATATATAAAATAAAAAAAGTATTCTATAATTTTTTTGAACGCATAAGAAACATTTACCACAAGTAAATATTCTTTTCACTTACAACTTTTCTGCAACAAAAAAAACAACGAAGAGAAGTTCAGGTCATCATTAGGGGTACGGTAAAAGGGTTTGCTCAAGCTCTTTTCACAGAAAAAATAATTAATTTTTTTTAATATTTTTAAGAATAATGATAAAACTTGAAAGATATTGATCTTCTTTAAATGATATATTATTTTTTTGTATATTTTAAACGTGGAAAGTGACAACGCCATTCGATTTGAAAATCTTCTAGACCCTGTGAAGCAATGTATTGATATTAACAATAATATTATTTTTTTATCTATTTTCGGTTTAAATAACTGAAAATTCTTCACGAAAAAATAAAAGAAAATTTTAATACGATATATTTTTTTACAAAATCATTGCAACTTCTGTTCATTAATCAAATATAATATAAAGATGTAGATACAGTCGTTGTGGGACTTGCTTGTGTTCGTAATCAAATTTCATTAAGATTTTCGAGAAATAATAAAAATTAAAGGTTCTCTTCTTCTGATGCGGTATCTTTATCAACTGTCAACCTACGGAAAAGGGGAAATTTAATGACTACCTCCGGAGATGACTCAATGTTTTTCAACATGAAAAAAGTTTTTTTATATTTTTTTGTGTTATTTATCTTTATTTCCTTGTCGATAGGGAATTATCATTTTCTTATTTATAAAGGTTTTTCTATAAAAATATGAGTAAACAAAATGAATTCGATGCATCGATGTCATCTTTCCAGCTAAAAGCAAAAAATGAGTTTTCATGTTTTTTCTTAACATCGTCTGTCGAGAATTATTAGAAATAATGAATATGATAATTTTTAAAATTCTTTGTAAAAATTGAATGAAAAGGTACATATTAAATTATAATAAAATATTTTAAAACCTATTTATAAAATAATTCTAAATGAACAAAATAGCTTTACGATTTATTCATCTCTTCACCAGACCAAGAAAATTATAAATTATCAAAAAATGTCTCGTTTGCATAAATTTATAAATTTAAATACATTTTATATAAACTAACTGTATAGATGTAGAAGTGATCAGCCTAGCGATCCGACAAGTGTACAATATAATATATGCGTTCGATTTTTTATTTGATAATACTCATCACCAACCATTTGTGATAAGTGTAAAAAGTGAATTTAAGGATTATTTACTACATCGTTCCTATCGCTGAACTCAGTTTTAACGCAATAATAATAACAGAAATGAGTTAAAATTTACAAATATATTAATATTGATTTTTTTAACTTCGAATGGAAAGAAGTATAATGAAGATACAAGTATCACAGAGCAAAAAGCAGATGGCAGGAATTACTAACTGTTAGGAATTAAAAATGTTAGGAAAAGTTTTGAAAGAAGGTTATATTAAATATGTACAAATTAAAATTTTTATTTAATTAAATGTAATGTTTGAAAAAAATAAAATTACTAAAATTAATAAGATCAATTAAATTGCTAATAAAATTTTTTGAGAGTTTTAATATAATATAAAAAGTAAAAAAAGTGTATAATTTTTATGTGAAACGATTTTTAAAAAAAAAGAAATAAAATTAAATAGAACGATTAAATATTTTAAAATGTTATCGTAATATAAAATTGATTTATATAAGTAATTAAAAAATCAAATATGAATATTTAAAAGTATTTTTTATCTATATCGGTTTAAGATTTATAAAACAAATAGATTCCGAAAAAAATAAATTTGATTAAATATTAGATTTAAACATTTTTTTGTAGTATAATAAAAGTTTTAATGTCTGCTTCTAATAATTCTGACGAAGTTCCAAGAATCACTAATACTAACAATTTATAAATTACTTTTCTAAGTGTTTGATTATAAATAATGTTTCAGTTATGGTCACTTTTAGGAATTTGAAATTGTTCTTCTTGAAATTATTGTAGAAAGAATACACAACTAGTAAATCAAAAAATATTTTTATATCCATTTTTTATTTATTTATTAAAAATAAATTATTGAGATATTAGTAATAAATCACCTACTCCTTTGGGTGTTCAAGCTAATCTAGTTTATCAGTTTAAATGTCACAAGGGGGAATCCTTGTACATTGGAGAAACACATCGTTATCTCCGTTCGAGAATAACAGAACACACTCAAATGAGTAGGAACAGTTTCATTCTCCATCATATACATAGTTGTCGTGATCGCAAAAAAATAAATTACGAAAAAGAATTTGTCGTTTTGAAGTTCGTAATGATGAGACTTTTGTTGAAACTTCATTAAGTGCTCCGTCACCGTATATCTAGTAGGTCATCTCGAATAAAAAATTGTAGAGTATAGGCAAGGCAAGTAACTTGTGGAAACTGGAGATCTTCAATGACTTTAACAATATTGTGACCATTATTATAAACGAAATTGTGGACTCTATACACTAAATTCCATCTGGTTTGCATACAATTAAAGGTATTACCAATTTCAATAGCAATATGTGCTTCACTATAAGGTTGAAAATGCAGAAATTTATGATTACGTTCAAGGTAAGACGTCATCCTGTAGACACTAAGGCTTATATAAGCTTTTATTGAATGCTAGGCAGTCCACATATCTACTGTAAAAGAAACATTGTCTACTTCTTTAACACATTCCAAAATATTTGCTTCAATTTCTTTGTAAATAGTTTTGATTCCATTTTCTGAAAAAAGCCTTCAAGTGGGAGGCTAGTATTGAGGAGCTGCAACTGATAATACAAGTCGAAAACCTGGATTTTTCAACTTGAAAAATTTGAAATGGAAAAAAATACTGAAATAACTTTTATAGCTTAGAATTAGAAGAGTAAAAATATTCTAGAATAATCTTCCGCAATTTTTAGCCAATGAATGTACAAAAGATTATTCTAGAACTCTATTAATCGTAAATTCACTCGTCCAACGACATAAGTTCGATGTAAGTAATTCGAAACCCTTCCTTACATTCCGATGTGATTTCAATCTTTCTTGTGTGAGTGTGCGTCTAGAAAAAGGAATATGATTGATTATGGATTGCATGGATAGACAGAAAAAACAAGCTACCAATCGCATATATGGAAGTAACTGAAGACACACACTGTCAATTGATCGTAATGATAAAATTCTGCAGTATTTAAATCCTAACAGTAATTTAAGACTCATTTTTTAATCATCAATAATAATTGAAGATGCATCCATATAATAATAAAATCATTTATTCATAAAAAATACTTTGTACTAGAATGTGAGTTGGTTGAGCTTGAGATAATCTGATTGAAAATGAAGGACTTAAAAACCAATTATTTAAAACACACTTATTGAAAATATCAATATATTGCTTCAAAGTCTCTCTCCGACTTCGGTTTGCGGCCATTCGGCCACTGATTCTCTGGTCCGGCTCGGCTCAGACCGGAGACGAATTTTGCCCTTTGATGCATCTCTAACAATAATTTATCACTTTTTCTTTAATTCAAGTTAAGATGTCGTGATGGTGAAACTCATGTGTTTTTTGAATAAATTTGAAAATAAAAATGACTTTTATTTTCATTATTATTGAAATTGCAATTATTCATTTTAAGTAAATTAGAATATATATAGATTATTTATATATAAAAAGTATAGAAAAATTAGAAAAAATATATATTAGGATTAGTTGATTTTTCAATAATTATTTATCCAAAATTAACACAGGTTACAGAAAATAAAACTATTCTTTATTTTGGACACGGCAATAATTATGTTATTTTTCGAAATTTTTTGTTTTCTGTTATTTATTGAGCTATATTTACAAATCACTTATGTAAGACCCAGTAAAAAGAATATCAAAGTTATACTTATTTATGATAATTCCCAGTTATATTATTCTTTTCAAAGATAAGGATTAAAATGAAAATGAATTTATAAAAAACTAAAATAATCGTAAAACGTTTCTCTCTTTGATAAGTGTGAGTAATATTTTAAATTTAGTATGTTGAAATTGGTATGTTTAATTTTGGATGTTGAATGTAGTATTTGGAAATGTGCTTCTCCTACTAGATAGAAAATCGGTATTTTGGATTTACGTCATGAATTTGAGCATAGTTTACATTCTAAATTACTATAAAAGATATTTGAAAACTTTTAAAATTTAAAATTTTTTGAAATTTGAATATTAAACATTTTGATAAAATAAAAAATATTTATCTTATTTTTAATTTGATTAAAAAAATTTTTCTTTTAATAAAATCATTTTAAAATTAAATTAATTTTTTTGGATAAAATTATTAACAAAATTATAAAAGACCATTTTAAATAATTTAAAATGGAAATTTGTTTGAATAATTGTTTGTTAAAAAATCTTATCTTCGCTAGGTGTCAAATAACGAAGGCTTTACTGAGAGTTGTTCCAAAGACAATTCAAACTGTGATAAAAATAAATGTTTGAAAAACCATATTGGTTTTTGTCGTGTCCGTTTATATTTGACATCATTTTTTAGAGTGTGTATGTACTGTTCTTGATCATAGGTGAATCCATATTTTTTTTATTATTTTTACGTTTGGTTGTTGTATGTGGGTGTGAATTGGGTAGAGGAATTTTTGTTTTACTTCGAAAATGTAAGCTTCGTAGAAAAAATGCTTTTCGATACGGTAAATGTATATTTTCCTTTCCTATTCTTTTTATTTTTTTAAATTTAAATGTATTTTCTTTATTAATGGAAAAATATTTATTTTGGACGTTTGAATTGTTTTTAATAAATCAATTATTATTTCAGTATTACTTAAATTTCAAAAAAACTTAATAAAATAATTATTAGCCGCGTTGGTAATTATTACAATAGATGTGATAATTAGTTAATCCACTGAAGCTTTCAAAAAGAATAAAAAAAGAAATATCTGTTCCCAGACCAATTATTGAATTAAAAAAGAAAAAAATCGTATTTAACTACAATTAATAGAATTATTGGTTTACAATTTGTTGAATCTAAAACTGAATTTTTTGTAGTTGATATTTGATTGCGTTAGATTATTGTACCGATTGTTTGACCAAGGTTATTTTATTTTTTTAAATAAATTTTTTATCATCATATTATTGATTAAGTTTTAATTAATTTTTTTGTATAATTCAGAGTAGTTTTTGAACCTGATTTGTAAAAAAAGAATAAAATTTTTTAGACATTTAAAATTCCCAGACTGTTCCTCTTGAATAATAACAGTTTTCTTAATAATAAGAAGAATGAAAACATGGTAAAAAATGAAAATATACATTATGAAGGTAAAAACCTATCATATAAAAACTTATATTGTTGAAAATAAGAATTTAAAGAGTTAAATTTAACCAAAATAGAGATAGTCAGATATTTTGTTGATGAAAATTGAGATGGAATAATATAAATAATTCCTCCCATTAGTATTTGCTTTTAAAGTTATCACCTTTAATCAAGCAAAGGAAGCTGAAATCAAGGAGAATTCATTTTACCATTACTATTTAAACTATCGATAATATAAAATAGTTAAAATATAAATTTATCATTATTAATAAATTATTTGACATATTAATGAAGAACTTAATATTAAGAATAGTTTATCAAAACAATTTTAAATAAATAATACAATCATTTTATATTAGTAATACACATGTAATAATTCATTAGAATGATTTCTAAGACTATTGAATGATTAAAATAATATTTCTGAAGCAGATAATTTTTATTATTAATTTTTTTTGTATTATCCACAGAATACTTTGAAGCAATGAAACCATAAAATTATATTTAGTTCAGTTTAATTTATAAAATATTTATATTTTATTATTTTCTAGACAACAAACGAACTAAATTCGGCAGATTATTATAAAATATAATATTCGTTTGTTTTGAGAAGAAATGTTATATTTTCAGTCAGTTTAATAAAAATATGATTAAAATATTGTTTATAAGAACAAAAAAATAAAATAATGCATTTTATAAGCAAAATGATTATATTAATTTAACATTTGCTTATAAATGTTTAAAATGATGGAGTGGTTAGTGCTAGAAATGTTTGCATTAGGGGGGATACAGTGTTTTATTTATCATACTTTAAAGGGAGGGCGTAATTTATGCAAGTCATACTAAGAAAATATTTTTAAAATAAAATTATGAAATTCTTTATAAAGTGTAAGTATACAAGAATGTATGTTATTTAAATAAATATAAATACTTTCGTAATTTTTTTAATTATAATATTTTTAAAGAGAACAAATCGTGTACTAAAATCATACTAAATTTATAGTTTTTTTGGATTAGGAAATCAAAATTGAGAATAACAAAATGAAAACCTTGTTGATAATAATTTAGAAATTCTTATCCCACAACCTAAATAATGGAGGAAGTAATTGTAAAAATAAATATTGTAAATTATTTAAGTACAAAGTAACTTGATATTATTTTTCATACGGAATGGACACTATATTATTTTATTTATAACTAAAATTTTAATCCATTAATGAAATTTTAATCCAAAATAATTTTTATCCATTATTTTTGTTATTTCTCTTCTCTTTTCTTGTTGGAGAACTTCTCTTCATGCTTTCAATTAAATAAGAATGAATTTGGATGGATTTATAATTCAGAATTATTCAGTTTGGATCTCAACGAAAATTAAAAAAAAACTATGCAATCATTAGTAGATATTGGTAATTTCGAATTTGAAATTATAATCGCCATAGCCGATTACGTAGGATGTGACTTTAGAATTTGACTTTAGTCATTTGATTAATTTTATCTAAAAATAAAAGAAGATTCGAAGATCTTTGGTTATCTTATATTATTATCTTATGCTATTCCAAACGAACGATTAATATTTAAAGTGGAGGAAATTTATAAATTTGTAATGACCGATATCGAAATAAGACGTCTATGAACTCAGAGGGTGAAATTATGGTCAAATTTATTGTAATATGAAGCAAATCTCTAAATTAATAACTGTGAATAGTAATGTTGAATTAATTCCTAAATTAGTTTGTAAATAGTATCGAATAATAATATGTTCAATTTCTAGGAGCTAGTTAATGATTCGATATATGATGATATCCAAATGTAAATACGAGAAGCCGTTTCAAGATGACAGCAAGAAAACAGAGCAACATAGCATATTTATAAATAGTGTACATGACAACCACATCAAACATATTAAAATAATTTTCAATTTGAGAATAAGTCCAGTGCATTGAAAGATCATCAGGCTAGAATGTGTTTCGAATTTACACAATCATGAAGGACGCACACACTGAGAGAACATACAAATGGTTAATTGATAATATCAAAAGCAGCTCTGAGCGGCGCTGAGCTAGTTAGGGGGTCCATAGCCCTTCCCAACTAAAAATGAACCTGGAAGCCCTCAAAACCTGGCACTACTCGTTACATGTCAGGCGAGGGAGAGGCGTCCTACCACCTAGTAAAAGTAATAAAATCAATTGCGAAACACATCAGGTCGTGGTTGACCCTTAACAACCACTGAGGCTCATGAGCTTGCAAAAATGTTCATACTCAAAGGGGTCATGACATATACTATATAACAATACAATAAAAGGAAAATCACAAACGTGCTCAGCACAGTGAAACAGGAACAAAGTTACTTGTCAAATAATTGAGTCGTCTAATAACGGGTCGCCAGTATTCGAATAATTCCTATTGCAATTGCAAATATTAATTGAGCTGAAGAGAGATTCTTCGAGTTAGAAACGATTACCAGGTTTAGTAGAATTGTTGTTATTGTTTTTTGATGACTGTCGATGACGACGAATGAGCATAAAATTTATGATTTGAAGTTATGATTAAAGTTAGAGATAGAAAATATTTTTGTGAATTTTTTTTATTATACTTGTTGAAAGGTTTTCTATTGGTTGATGTGCAATGGGAATTTACTGTGTTTTTCGGTGCACGCTAATAAATTTTTGGTTTACGACAAAATATCACAATAAATACGAAAATTGTTGCAATACACGCTAATGGATCTAAATCCGCATCCTCGAACGAGTTTACATTTTTCAATCAATATCTTTATCGAATTTATTTATATATATATATATATATATATATATATATATAAAATGAATAACAAACGGCATTTAAAAAGTTTCCTATTTGTCAAAACATTTTAGCCATTACGACATCATCAGTTGTGAAGTAAATTTCAAATTACAAGTCATTTATATGGCTGTAGGTTAGAAAATTATGGGTACAATAAAAATTATTTAAATAATTTGATAAAAAATACAATTGACTCAATTCGTGAAAAATCTAATAATAAAAATGAAAACATTATAAATAATGATAGTAGTAATGTAATAAAAACAATAAATTTAAAATTACCATTTTCTGATTTGAGGATAGGACTAATGAAAAAGGTTCCTTCGGGTTTTAATTTGCGGGTGATCTTTATAACTAATAAACTATCAAAATATTTCTCAAATAAATTAAAAACTCCATCGGGTGTCCAAGCTAATCTAGTATATCAATTTAAATGTCACAAGTGTGAATCCTTGTACATTGGAGAAACAAATCTTCATCTCCGCACTAGAATAGCTGAACACACCCAATTGAGTAGGAATAGCTAGATTCTAGATCACATTAAAAAATGCAGAAATAGAGATAAAGTGAACTATGAAACTGAATTTACAGTTTTGAAGAAAAAATTTGACACATATCATGAGAGGATAGTCACTGAGGCTTTATTAATAAAGCATTTAAAACAATGCTTAAATGTTCAAAGTGAATTATCCAATCATATTAAAATATTTTAATATTAATTTAAAAAAAATAAAAAAAGATTAATTGTGTAATAGTCAATGGGCCATATAAATGATTTGTAATTTGAAATTTACTTCACAACTGATGATGCCGTAATGGCGAAACATGTTTTGACAAATAAAAAACTTTTTAAATGGCGTTTGTTATTCATTTTTTACAAATAAATTGCCATTAA
>MQRK01198426.1:29288-40031 GCA_001938485.1 Girardia tigrina
AACAACTTGTTTCTCGTTGGCAAAAATGTATTGATGCCAACGGTTTATACTTTGATTAATAAACTTTTGTTTCTGTGAATTTGCACGTCTTTGAAGTTTGTGTCCCAAAACCGCCATTACTTTTCGACCAACATAATATATTAACTATGAATTTTCTGATTAGAATTTTCAAAGAATATAATGAACTACTCAAACATCCATCACATTTCAAAGATCTGATTACATTCTTTCTCATTTCCAGATATTTCTGAACCTCATAAAGTGTTTTTCAATAAAATGCTTTAGTAGTTCCAGGTGACAATTTTGTTTAGATTATTGAATATTACTTTTACGTTATCATTTCCGCATCTTTCAAATAACCTATCAGTTTTCTTCGAATATAAGACCACCCTAAATATGAGCATTTTTGTCATTGTTTTTGGTTATTTGCAAATTTGAATAAAGAATTATATTAATTTCTTTGTTTTTTAAATTTGTTCTTAAATTCTTATATTAAAATTTGCAAATAACCAAAACATAACAAAAAATGGTCTTGATTAAAATGGTCATATTTTCGAGAAAAACCGGAAATAATATTATTTTTTTGTTAATCCAAGAAAATCTACGAATGGATAAAACGCGTAATAGTAGTCGAATAAATCAACGAGTTAATCTACAAAGTAAAATTTCAAACACAAAATGTAAATCGAATAACATTGAAAATCATATTAATTTTTGCCGTCGTCATTGTCTTCCTTTAATATATTCGCAAAATATTCAACGAAAAGCAAAAAAAGCAATTCTCAAACGCATAGAATATAAACTGATAATCACTTTTAGATTTTTTTAAGATCCACAAAATCTTGTAAAAGAGATGATTTTGCAAAATCCATCTCTAAAGAATAAAGTCTGAGAAAAGAAGAACTAAAATTATTTTTCATTTTATAAAGTCACTATTTACGAACTTAATTTTGATTTTATATTAACAGAAAATTTTGCTAAAAACAGAAATAACAATAATGGCCGGAAACAATTTGTTAGACTATTATCGATACTTCTTCTAGGTTGAAAAACTGTCAATTTTATTAAACTTATTATTATTTAATGAAAATTCAAATCTTAATTTAATTCTAAAAAACCTTTAATGAAATGCAAATAGAGTACTGTTTATCCACCCGATCCTAGAGTTGCACCGAGAACCGGATGATGGTAGCCGTACCATACAGGGATCTTTTAAATATGATTTCGCAATCAGAGTGGTGGGCCCATATTTTTAATGTCGTTTTAGAGAAATGTTTTGAAGACAAAAGAGAAAAGAATCGTTTTTGAAAATCAAAATTTGAAAAAATAGATAATTCTATTACAAAAATTTTTTGCTCGGTAAATCGCACATTTGACTTTTGGACTTCGTCATTATTTCAGTAGATAGTTTTTCACTGCAATCATGGGAAAAACGTCTAAAGTAATCAAATAATCTTCTCTTAATATTTCCGTCAAGCGATGATATTAACTTGATGATATGAGAATCAGACATTTGCATTGAACAAGTTCTTTAAAAAAATAACAATTTAAAATGTTTATTTTCTTTTTCACAAAAAAAATTATTAAATCGTACAATTTTATCAAAAACGAAAGTTTCATCAAACAATTTAAATCTTTTGAATATCACAAACTCGAGTTCTTTTCAAATTTAATTACATTAAATATTTATTTAAATATTAACTTCTTATTCTGATTTTTTAATTTACAAAAATCTTATCTTAAAAGTAGCATCATTCTCATTGATTATTAGTATAAGCTTTTTAATTTTATATTTGATAGAGAATTAAATTTATAAATTTTAAAAGATTAGTATTTTCCTGACTGTTATATATCAGTTTATAATGCCCAAATATGCCGTATCAAATAGAACTCAGAAAATTGTAAACCATTATCCATCTGACTTCAACTCCTTCATGTGAATTATTTGTATGCAGTGCTCTACAACTGTTAGCTGTGAAAATCAATTTCTAGTCGATAAGCACCATTCAACTGCTAAGCACTCTCGAAATTCTAAACGCTCTAATTTGCAATCTACTTTGACATCTCAGGTACAACCATTTATTTATGTTGGTAAAAATGATTTTGCGCATGATGTAACTGAAGCCTTCCTCTCTGCCAATATCCCATATGGAAAATAAGACACCCTTGTTTTAGGCGTTTGTTCTCAAGTATTTGTTATCATCTGCCTTCTGAAAAAACGTGTCGATCACGAATTTTAAATACTTATCAAGAAGAAATGACTCGTATTCGCTAAGTTATATAAAATAAACCAATTTTTTTAGTTACTGAAGAATTGGAAGTATCTGGTAAAACATTTATGAACATTCTAATTGGTACTTTAGGTAATCCAAAGAAGACTAGTATGTGTGAATGTTTTGTTTTTGAAAAGCATATTGATTCTGGTGATGTAATTCGGATGATAAACGATCTTATTCCGTTTCTAGGTTGTGATCGACAAAATATTTATCTGCTATTAACTGATGCAGCACCGTATATGATATCAGTACATCGCACTTTGCGAATCCTTTATCCACATCTTTTTCATGTTACTTGTCCGACACATCTGCTTCACAATTGTGCCATGAAAGTACGAAACTATTTTAGGGAAGTGGATTCATCAATTGCTTCTGTGAAAGCGGCTTGTGTGAAAAACACCAACCGGAGAAGCATGTTTGATAGTATTGGTCGACCACCAACTCCAATTGTAATACGCTGGGCTAGTTGGTTGAAAGCAACCTTAAAATGCGCTAATCATCTTCCTGGTGTCTTTCAAATTAATTATAATTTAGATGGCACGGACTACTAGACACACGAGTCAAATAGATAATAAATTATCCTGATTTACCACAAAACCTTTTTACCATAACAAACTGCTATCAACATCTGGCAATCACTGTAAAAAAATTCCAAAGTTCTTCATTTACAATAACTGAAACATATCAACTCCTTTAAAGTATGTCATTTGAAGATAATCCATGTGGTGTTAAGAGATTCCTTGAAAAGAGACTCAGCAATAATGAAATAAATTCAATAATGGCCTTAACACGTTCTGAAATTTCCACAAGTTTGTACACAATGCTACAAAAGTGCCAACCATCAACAACTTCTGTCGAAAGAAGTTTTTCGATGCTGAAGAAGATTCTTGCAAATGACAGGAATTTCAAAAACGAAAATATTAAACAATTTATCATTCTTTATTATAATAAATCTGAGGAGCAATTATAATTAATAAATTTGTTTTCAGTTGATTTTTGATTTTGTTTTAAGATTTTTTTCATAATTCAACAATACCGGCATTAGTATGAGGATTTAAAAATTAAAGGAAAAGAATAAAAAGTCAATTTTTTTATGATAAATTTATTAATTTTTATAAAGCTATTTTTAAAATTTATAAGTCAATAAAATCTGATTTAATTTTCTTATTTAATACCTGAAATGTCAATAAAGTCAATAAAAGTCACTTTTATGGTTTTTGGGTCAATTTTTCAAGATTTGAGGTCAATAATCTTGGAGCCCTGATGATAACAATATTCAGAATGTTCTATCTTTATATCAATTTAAAATTTGTGTTTGATCATGAGTGAGGGGTGCAGAAAAACTGGTTACCCGGAGCCGGGCTCGCTCATCTAGTTTCCAAAAATCGAATAAGAACAATATCAGACAGTAGCAGCATCTCAAATTATGGATCTCGTTATCATCATCATTCTATTGACTATTCTCATTAAAATATTCCCTCGAGGTTATTTAAGTGTCGATATTTGATCTCTGAGTCTCAAAAGATCCGATTTCGAAATATAATTTCGACGTAAACATTTGTGTTAATGACAGAAATCAGTTCATATGATGAATTTTTTATTTTATTTTGTTTTTTTTGCCGCTTATTGTTTAACAAATGTGATGATATCAACAAAGAATAATGTTTATACAATTTGACTTTAAATCAAGTGGAATCAGTAAATTCCAAATTCTATTTGGAATCAATTTAAATGTTTTGTTCTGATTTTAAAGAAAAATTTTAATCAACAGACAACAATTTATCAATATGCACGATTCTGGAATGTATTTGAAATGTTTTTATACATTTATATATTTACAAAATGTATAAAAACATTTCAAATACATTCCAGAATCGTGCATATTGATAAATTGTTGTCTGTTGATTAAAATTCTTCTTTAAAATCAGAACAAAACATTTAAATTGATTCAAAATAGAATTTCATCAACAGACAATTATTTTGGAATGTATTGATAAAGCTTTTATTGTATTTTTTAACAATATGATTTCATGTGACTGAATTTTTAAAAAATAATAATTAAATAAATGAAAAAATTAATTATCGGAAAAAAATAATTATTGATTGAAAATGGTGAAAATTTGCGTTGTTTAAACGCACAAATTAAATCATAAAAAGATTAATGTTGATTTTGATATCCTGTGCTTAATTGAAGAATCGTATTTAAAATTGAATTAAAGGTTGCGGGAGAATTGTTTTTTTTATTGATTTCAGAAAGGAAATCGTTTATTGTGATAATAAAAAATTGAAAATGTATTTGGTTTAATAAATCAAGTATTATTATTGAAATCGGCGGAAATTGGTGATTCCTATTCATTTTGATCGGATAGAGATTTGGGTTCTAAAATTTGTAGTTTTGTAAAATAAAAATTGTAACGAATTAAAATTGGATCAAAATTGTAAATATATTGTTTTGAAATTGTTTATAATTGGCTAAAATTGGTTGATATTTTAAAACGTCGGATTGTTTAATCAATTATTTAAATTTTAATAATCAACTTTATTTATTTTTAATTTAAAGCATAAATTATTTTTGGTAATCAAAATATAAATTAAATTTCTTTGAATAATAAGACGTTAAAGAAAAACTTATCAATTAAGAACGATGACGAGCTACGCAAGTTTTATGGAGAATTGTCCTAGTGACCATTCAAATTGTGATACAAGTAAATGTAGTGAAAACTCAATTAGTTTTCTCAATAAATATGATTAACAGACAAAGTAAAATTAACTTAACCACCTTCTTTCAAAAGAGCTCAATATTACCTCCCAAATGTTTATAAATTCCAGAACTAACAAACCTTTTTCTTCCCACAAAGGAAAACCCCTCCCTAACTCAATAAATAAACAAAAACCAAACAATAAACTTCGACACCTTTTCCCCCTTCCATCATTAAATTATAAAATTCTTTCCTCCTCTATCTCCTTAATCAAAGCAAACCAAAAATATTGAGAACTTTCTTACACTCTAAAATTAAACTAAGAATTTAACACTTAAACAAAAGTGTATTAAATTCATTTTCATTATTTGATACACCACAAAATATCAAATTCTTTTTATTTTTATAAAAATCAACAAAAAATCCAAATAAAAATGAGTTTAAAAATTTAAAACACGAAACCATGAAAAACTAAATTTATTTTGGCAAAATTAAAAGTTTTTTTTTATTTCAAAATTTTTTTATTGTAAAAATCTAATAAAATTTCAAAAAAAAATTTTCTTCATAATAATTGAAAACAATAATCACTTTATGTGTCTGGAATGCATTACTTACTCTTGCGTGACACAATGAAAATTAATCAATTTCGTCTTTTCAGATGTCTATTGATTTCTTAAAATTTATATTATTTGCAATTAATATTTTATTTATATTTTTCAAAAAAAGCTTGAACTCTTTTATATTGAAATAGTTGATTGAATGAATGTTATTTTGCTCATTTTTCTATTGTTGGAATAAATTGAATGATTTTTTAAAGTCGATAAAGTGGAAATTATAACGTCAAAAACTAATAAACATATTTAATGGCGACCACTACTTCATCAAACTATTTCATCAAGTATCTGGAGAAAGTCTTATGATAACTTAGAAGTGCGATTCAGACTTTGTACTTCATGTCGGCATGATTGGCGCAATTGAATTTGTATAATTTGAAAGTTATTTGAATTACTTATTAAATCGAGAGTCGTTTCTATGATGTGTACTTCTAATTTTATTTTACTTCCAAGTTTCTTATGTTAAAAGAACGAAAGAAAACTATCACAGAAAAGTTTTATATTCTATCCAGATACGAGGTTGGTCTCTCATTATACATTTAATGACGAGCCAATGACAAACGCGCCGCAGCCTTCCCTTGATGTTTTAAAGCTGAATTTTGAGTTGACGTTCAGTTAATAGACGTTGCAGAACTTAAGCGTGATAATAAAGTTGGTGCCAATATACTGAAAACTGTAAGAATCGTTAAATTTCTGAATATTTACTTGAAATCGGTAACAATCTTTATAAAGACTATTGCTTAAATTTTAATAAATAATAATATAATAAAATTCACCTAACCTGAATTTTAACAAAAATTTATTTTAATGTAAATAGTATTTTAAAGAAATTGTAATTAATTATAAATTTATGGTTGTTAACAACATCAATATGAGGTTTACAACATTTATTAATATCACAAGCGCATTCACTATTTGACATCTCACTTGATTAATATATTTCTGAGTTCAAACTAAATATTTTCAATAAATGAAAATCTGTTAATAAAAATTATTAATTATAAAGAATCTAATTGGTTGAAATTAAATCTAAACATTTTTTAAAAAAAAGAACATATTAAATTAATATATTAAAATTTTAAATAACATCAAAAATAAATAATACATTCAAAAATTATTTTAAATCTTTTTACTTTAAAATTAAATTATTTTATTTTTAATTAGTAAGAATCAAAGAAAATACCAATCATCCATCTGTGCAGGAGAGACACAATCCGAATCAACATACAACATACACAATATCAACGCACAATTCAAAACATTCCTCACAATGGTATTCGCCTTTTTTAGCACATATTGTTAAGAATGTAGGAACAAAATAATCTAAAATGAAAATAAAAATTAAATCAACTATTTAAAAATGGTATTAAAACAACCTTGTATAAGAGTCAAAAATGAAGAATAAATTTTTTTTCGATAATTTTGTTTTCAATCTTTTATATCTGGTTTATTCATTTTTTTACTTTTTAGGAATATGATATTTTTTGTGATCATTTCAACAATTTTATCATTTCTTTCTTTTCTTTTACTTTGGTTTACCGCTTCGGTTTAGTTTTATACATTTGGGATATTTTCAAATAATATTAAAATTATTAATGTTTACATTTCTGAATTAATTATTGATATTTTTATGTAATTATTTGTTATAACAGATTATTTGTTCTTCCAATAATTATTAAATATTTTAACTCGGCATTAGAGCAGTAGAAATATGTAACAATGATTGGATCTAAGCTACCTGTATAAAAATTGCAATATACCGAGGGTATGGGCGACTGTTAGCTCGAGCTACTGAAAAGAATTGCAACGTCGCACAGTATTTAAAATGGAAAAGTTAAGCAGTCTCAATATTAAACATCTTTAAACAAAATGAAATGAAATTTCAATTAAGAAAATTGAATAAATTATTATTACAGAAAAATAATAATTAAATAAATTAAAATGCAAATAAAGTTTATGAAGATGATCAAAGGCTGTGATCGAAACATGTCCAACGTGTATCTTTCATAAAACAGTCCAACAAATATCTATTCTAATATATATATATATATATATATATATATATATATATATTATGGGAACAGGCCAAACATGGACAAAAATCACATAACAAAATAAATCAATTTAATAAAAGAAATAAATATAAATTAAAAAAATCTTTTATGATACTAAGAATTCCGATATTGGATCACCAAATAACACATTCCCTTCTTTGGTACGAAGTCTCGACGATATTCTGTGTTTTTGGAATACCTTGATGAATTAATTCATATACAGACCACAGAAATAATGAAAATAAAGGATGTGATCTAATTAAATGGGTACGTATTGTTTTGTACCCACCATTTTGAACCCAGTTTAAATTATTTTCTTCGACAGTTTAAAACCCCTTTTTAGTTTAATTTAATTCCTTTTTTAGTTAAGATGGTTTCGACCCCATTTTTTCATAAAATTACCTTTATAACCATCTAAAAAAAGAAAATAATTAAATTAAACTAAAACTGGGGTTGAAATGGCTGGGTCAAAACGCTCAGGTCAAAACAAACTGATTCAAATTACAGTTCCATCCCGAAGATGTCTTTTAACTCTTCCATGTACATAATTTTCCTCAAACCATCTCACCAACTATTTAGTAAATCTTTTTTTTCAGGGTGAATATGATGTTTTAACACTTCGAAAACATATTTTATTTTGAGCCTTTGGAAATTCAACATTAACTGCTTTAGTTGCCACAAGTTCTAGATCTGTCATAATGACAGATAGGTTTTGGCTTGTCGATATTTTAGGTGTCGATGTTTTTGGGTACGCCCATATATTTATGTATGGTTTAATTTATAGTTCAATATGCCTAATATAGAATTATTTTTTGTACTATAAATAAAATGTACAAAAATTAAATATATAAAATAAAACTGAATTAAAATAATTTGAATGTTAATGATTTAAAAGAGTCTGTTCGTTCAACAAAAGAAATACATTTGTTTTGTGTATATTAGCTTACTTAACACGCAGCTCAATTAATATACAATTAGTGTACAGTCTATTCTTCTAGATATTTTTCTGGCTTGGTTTATCGAATTTTCTTTTTGGAGTGGTAGTATATTTTTTAAGAATAAATTTTCAATTGCTAAATAATATTTTTCATACAAATTAGAAAATAATATTTTTATTGATATTTTACAATTTGTCTGTAATACAAAAAATGAAACAGAATGATTTTATTTTTGTCGAATATTTTAAATACATCAGCCAGAAAATGCTTCTTAAGAAAGACGACAAAAAATAATAATAAAGACTTATTTTGCTGGAAAAAATTATGCAATGTTACTTTATTCATTAAAACTATTTTCCGCATTTTCAAATAATTTGTTCTTTAATTAATAAACGTTCAAATTAACCCTGACGTACAGGGTTTCCAAAATATATTTGCGTATCATTTGTAAATGTTAATTCATTTGAATTTGTGATAAATGAATAGTCTTTGTTTTTACCATTTATATTTTGAATGTTTTAATATAAATCAGTAAAAAAATATGTATATTTATTTTATTTGTAGCTCTAAAGAAGCCATGTTTTCATTGCCAAACAATCGCATATCTTGGTCAAAGTAGCTTGATATACAAAGCTAATGGCGAAAATATTTAGTTCTCCATTGAGAATCGTTCAGTATATTGATAATCATTGAAAATAGAAAAGAAGTTCTAATGGAAAGTTGAAATTAACCTCCTTGCCCTGTGAAAACATGCACATGATTCTTTTCATAGAGCAAAGACCATGACCTCTTGCTGTAAGCCAATTTCTTAAGCTACCTATCAAATAATGAAAAGCTTCCCAATAACCATTACCGTCATTATTTTACTTTGCGATTTGAGATACATAGAATATAAACATAAGAACAAAAAATTCTCTTATGGATTATCTCTTTCGTGAATTTAACCAAGTCATATAAGAAAAATAAGGATCAGTACTCACTGCTGTGATTGACGTACAGTGCATTTTCGATATGTAAACCTACGAGAGTAAAACTGCGGAATTTAGGCAATTTTTAGACAAATGACCTTGAACGACCATGAACGATCTTTGGTTACTATAGCGGTCCAGGGGGTCTTGTGGTATGGAAAGCCCATGCATGTTTTAAGTATGCCATAAGGTTTTATATATATTGTTTAATATATAATATTAAAAGGTTATGTATCATGGTTACGGTAACCGAGGTACTTTTGATGGTTGATCACGTAATTTAGCAGATTATATAGACGTTTTGTATAATGTCTATGCACGTTTTAAGTATAATATGCATTATATAGATATAGTTTTTATATATAATATAAAAGGATATTGATCTTGGTTACGGTTGATGGGGCACATTAGATTTAATCTAAATGTACTTCTAGGGGTTTTTATACAAGTGCATCAGCACATTTTTGATATTCTGCTTCCTTATGCATCTAAAATCGATGTGCTTTTGTGTAAACTTGCACATTATGTTTATTTAAGGAAAAAGTAATCAATATTAGAAAAATCTAATTGCACATTTAGATAGAGAATCAAAATGTGCACACATATGATATCGATTTTCAAAACTAACACTTTTAAAAATTTTTATTTATTGATTTTTTCACTTTTGCACATATGCAGCCTAAACAGCGCAGTGGTAGCATAATAAAAATGTGCGACAAAATGTGCACAATTGATTAGCACTTCAAAATTATCAATTAGCACATCTGGGCACTGTACAGCAAATTAATAGCACTTTTTCTACGATTTAGGGTCAAGGTTGCTATGGATACGGTTAACATTACCATGGTTACAATCGCCTTGAATTACAGTGACCAGCAAAAGTGTATAGTTTTCTTTGGCATTTTGGTAAATGTGCAGTCATGTCTCGGATTTTAAATATTATGTCAAGTGTTATATATCATTTTGAAGCAATTTTACTTCTCTACCATACCCATGTTGTGGCTTTTTAAATGTGAAACTAGTTTAAGAACAGTAACAGTTACAACATTTATTCAAAACTATACAGTTTTGCGGTTTTTTCAATGATTTTATAAAAACCAACTTTCAATATTTGATATAGCCCCCTTTAGCTTTTTTTAATGCTAAAATCCGTCGTGGCATAGAATCAATCACGGCCAAGCAATCAGCTCTGGT
>MQRK01198426.1:60646-78410 GCA_001938485.1 Girardia tigrina
AGCCTGTATAAAAAAATTCAGCTCAATTGGATGACTGAAAGTGGTCGAAAAATCAATCGCAAGATTTGTTCCAGACAAACAGACAAGAAAGCAAGCTAATAAAAACGTGGTAAAATATAGTGCTTCACAGGCCACCCTCTACAAATAATTAGTAAATTGAACACACTATATTTTTTTAATTATTTATTTTTTAATTTTTAAAATTATATTTGAGAGCAAACAAACGTGTCTAAGCACAACCTTATTGAACGTGTTTAGATGACATAATTATTCATCTATTGCATAATCACTGCTTGTCTAAATAAGCAGACTTAAAATTCATAATTTTTTTATGATGATGGCTATATCGTCAAAATAATTTGTCTGTTATAATTAGAAATTTTTGTTTAAATGGGTCTTTGTATGCTCAAATATTAAATGTACTATTATTTATTATTAATTTTTAATAATTATTACAAAAAATATTAATAACTATAAGGAAGTAGTTCTAAAATATTCATTTGTTTAAAAATGATAATCAAGAATGTTAATTTTATTGCAGTGAAAGAAATTTCCTAATGAATGTTCATTTCCATGTGGATTTGTATTCTCATACGACTTACAAATGATGTTCTTAGTCAAATAATCAGTTGGATGAGACTTTTCTAGGTATAATATATAATTTGTTAATCTTACTTAGAGATTTTTAGAGGTTTCCATAAAAAAAAGACAACCAATTTTTTGAAGAATCACTTTGAGTTTTTTTAATATAATTAAGGTAAAATAATAATTTATTCAAAAATAAAAAACCTTAGGATAATTTGTTCAATAGGTTTTTTTTATTTAGCCTTAACTTACATTTTAAATAAATTTACAAAAATTTATTTTACAACAGGAAAATTTCTAAAAAAATAACATAAATTTAATATATAATTGTTTTAACATACTGAAAAGCGAAGGAAAATCTTTTGAGTAACCATATTTCGTTCTTAGCAAAACATCGAAAATTGATCGTCCATAATTCTATAACGAATGGACAATCTGTTCAAAATTTCATTGAGCTTATCGCAAGATTTGCGGAACTGACGATGGATTTCCAATCAATTGTAATTTACAATCCGGTTTCGAATATTCAACAAATCATTCAAAAATTAAATCCGTACCTCTAGAAGCTGTGCCTCATATAATTAGACTGGTTCATTGTCATAAAAAAAGTCGAGTGAAATTATAAGATGAATTTCCAATGTTTTGGGATTATAATCTGTCAAAGAAATTTCTTGATGAAAATCAATAAAATAATATTTATCTAAAAAAAGCTGAAAATCCCAGTTTTTGTTCAAACCAAAATTAAATCATCAAGTTGAATGGAAAAATTTACTGATAAACTTTGTTTGTTCAATCACAAGCACGTCTCTGGAGTGGCTCAAGCAGTCTAGTGACGGGGTGCATGACCAAGTCAGTATGGATTGTTTTTGGCCGGGGCAGTCGACTTTTTCACATTAGAAGATTAGAAAAAGATGGTCATAGGAGCGGCGAGCGATATGATGAAGACTGTTGATCGAATGGGTCAGATTCTTTTTTATTCTCTCTCCCCTCGTCCGTCTCCACATTCCAATCACTAGAACATTATGGTAGGGACCGCACTGCGCCCACTCTCGCACCAACACATTTAATATTTATTTAATTTTTATTTATTTTAATTGATTTTATGTTTTACTTTATATTTATTTAGTTATCATTTAATTTTGAAAACCTCTGAACAGCAAGCTTATTTATGTAAATATAATTCTTTGCCTTTATTATGTGTATAATTAAATACACTTTGGTTTCATAAAATCATTTGGCTTTCTACGGAGCACCTAGAAATAAATCGAAATAAATTTTTAAAAAATAATACAAATAAATTTCATTTATACATGAAAAAGTAAATGTAATATTAAAATTGATAGATTGTTTTCTATTTTCAATCAAAAATAAATCCAGGAAATTATGAAAATAACATTTAAAACATAATACATTTGCTAAAAATAAAATTATTTTGCAAATAAAAGAGATTGTAAATGCTAAAAGAAAAAATTCCGAATTTTCGAAGACATGACATCTCGATTTTTAGCTTGTGACTCTGAAATTGAAAAAAAGTATTAAAAAAATAAATAAATATAAAATAAATAAATATGGTAATATGGTGGTAACAATGTCTTTGGAATTCAACTATTGTTGTGACAAAGTCTTGAAAGCATTTAATAAATACGATAACAACTAGTGACGCTTTATTCAAATGTTAATAAAAATCAATATATAATATCATTATAATAATTATTATTATATAATTTTAATACTATTTGAATTACAAAATTTTGTTGAATTAAATTTTTGCTAATCTTAAAGAGATCATCATAGGCAAATAAATATTTTGATATTACAACTTTGTAATGATTTCAATGTTATTTTTGGATCAAATTTGCAAGTTAATAATCCAAACATTTTTCAAACTGATAATTGATACTAAAAAAAATCAAAGTTATTATTTTGAAACTTGCAGTAATTGAAACGAAACAACAGCGACGAATACCAATTTAATTTTCAACAATTTAAATTTGCCAACAATTTTCATAACACATCCATCCATTTAAACAAATTTAACTTTCCGCCACAAATCTTTTACATTAATTAATTTATTTAAACAATTTCATAATTCTGAACAACATTCAATTTAAAACAAAAAAACACAAATTACATCAATTTTTTTACAATTCCTTTTTATTTATTTATTATTATTTCATTATTCGGTATATTATCGATATAATAATAATTATCGATTTCGGTATATTATCGAGCGTTTCATAAGCCACAGATTTTATCGAATCATTCATTTTCTTTGATTGAACATTTTCGCATAGTTTTTTTATCAAGTGAAGGTTTTGGTAGAGTCACCGGTTTACTTTTGGTGGGAATTTCCAACTTTTCTTTGGGTATGTTTCCAAAAACATGGAAATCATTAATGAAAGATTTTAATTGCCATTGGTTTGCTTGGAAGGATGGAGAATATTTAACCGGATTTGAATTAACAATATTTGATAGCAAATTTGTGGAATTGAATTGTTTCATAGTTGTTTGCTGGAGCTGTGACAAAGCAGGAAATGAATTTAACCAATCCTTAGAAGATTTGTACTGCTACTGCTGTTGACTAGATTATGATCAAAAAGATCAAATGGTTTCATTCGTAGTTGATGATTCATTAAATAAATTCAAGTCATTATTTTCAATGACTGCTGATGAATTCCAATCAAGAGATTGAAAGAAGTTTTCACTATTTTCTTTTGCTTCTATGAGCAAGCCCGGCTCCCGGCCAGTCAATGTCTCCGCCTCCCCGTCACTCAGAATCAAATATTCTCCTTCCTTTCTGACCACCATTGGTCAGATTCACTTCATTCATATAAACAATCTAACCACACACACCAAACATCCAAACACATTACACTTTTGTTCATTCCTTCCCAAATACAACATTCAACATTATTCATCATATAATTCAATCACTTAACATTCACTACACCATTTTTTTATTTTACTCAGACTCTCAGCCCTTCAGAACGAGACACCTCCTCAACATTCACTTCAGATCACACATCAACCCAATAAACTTTTATACTCTCATCTATATCTCCGTCTTTCTCCGTCGAAAAATTCTTTTTTATCAAATTTCGATTTTATTCAAAAAATTGCTACACTTTTCTCCAACATTGAATCCACATAACCACTACTTCAAGAACCATAAGTCACATCTAACATTCTCCGAATCATTTCCAGAATATAGCTTTCCCCGTCATTGTCACTCTGTTTGCATCACTTCTCGTCATAACCAGAATAATTACTCCTAAGTTTCAATTTGTGCACCTCAATTCAATTGTTTCTTCTATTACCGATTACTGATTCAAATGGTTTTGTTATTGACCTTTCGCCAACATTGTTTTATTGCAAATCAACTGAACGATTATGTCAATAAAACAATCATGTCTTTTGCCGTGCACGCTTTCTTGGCGATTATTTTTCTTTTGTTGATCTCTTCTTTTTTCGGAACTTCCAATTTCGAGCCGTTTTCTGTTTACGATTTCTTCTTTCATGTAATCCTGTCAAGAAGTTAACAATTTCTTTCATAATTTTTATGATCACATCAGTTTTATCCACACTAACATCTTCACATATCTGCATGTTTTTCAGATTTCTATTTTCAAGAGTTTTTAAATTTCTCTGTTCGATCAACAATGAATTTTAATAAACATTTTCTTTCTCAGTTAGATATGCAAATTTCTTGGTTTCAATGGATACTTCGTCCACAATTTCCTTGTTCAAACGCTTTTCATAAATTTTATCCAGTTTATCAATACAAGTCTCTTTTACACCATCTTCCAGATTGCTATCTCTTTGTATCACTACTTTCTTTGTCAATTTCACACAAACACTTCTAAATCCATCGTAAAACGTTAATTCATTTGGATTTAGTGATTTCGACTCATTCGCTTCATTTATTTCATCACAACATTCATTAAACTGAGATTTCAAATTCCAAATTTATATTTTTATTTATACACCCGTGTTTCTGAAACTGTACAACTTTCGAAATGATTATGTCATTTATTTTATAATTATAATTCATGCACACACATAACATCATTCGATACCACACATTAATTTCAAACACATACCAGGCGTACTCCATCAGGGGGAAGAACGTCTGGAATTCACACCATGACCACGGAACGAACGATCCCAACTCAAGAGCACCAAAACCACGCTCTTCTACTAGAAATGTTGGTGTGATAGCGGGCGCAGCACGGTCGCAAAGTCCCGGTGTCGGGTGCTTGGTGTTTCTGGGACAAGGGGGGTAGAGAAACATAAAGTAATCTCACTAAAAGACTATACTGATCGGTTACTTGATAGATAACACCGAACATACTGTGGACATTCGCCATTTTTCGTGCGCAATACATGGATAGCCCCTATCCGAAAAACCAATTTGAAATGTGTCTATTCAGCGTATGACAATACTAAAATGATAATTGCATAAACTACGACACATAACTGCTGGTCAGAAATACATAATACTGTGGCTTTATATGCAATTTTAAGCAGAAAATAATGAAATTTTATTTTTCAGATTAATTAGAAATTATTCGATTATATCTTTGTCATGATGTTCTAATATAATATTAATTTTCTGAACTCGGGTTATTCCACTTGTTTCCGAATTTCTCCAGTGATTAAAAACAACTTTTTGGTGTTTTAAGATGCAAAAACGGCACTGATATCAAAATCAGCAATCGCACCTGAATTATTTGGCAAAAATTGTTTGAATCCGAGTGTGATCTAACACTTGAACCGCACCTTAACGTATTAAAATGAATCTTTTAACCGGTCGGTAATTTTTTGTCATCTCAACCAGCTTGATGAGGCAACTAGTTCGAGTTGTAGAACAGAAATATCGACTCTGAATTCATTGTTTAAAGTATCGAATTTGTTAATCAATTTTTGAGTGACTTCTAATCGCATAAAATATCGATGAATCTTGCTATTATTATCAAAATGCATTGCAATACTTTTAATATTTCATTTTGCTAATTATTCATTTGGGGTCTCACAGACCCCACATGGTTTAATTTGTGACAATTTTTTAAAAACGTTAGGCGGGCCAGGTTTTTGGTAAACTTTACATCCATATTATGTAAGAAATGTCTCATAGTTTAGATGCAATTGGATTTGAATTGTTAAAGTTATTTATATTTTAAAACCTTTTGGGGTCCAGTAGACCCCAGTGGTCCTTTAAGGGTTAAACAATATTCTTTGAACTAATATTTTTTTATTTTCATTTTATATTTTTGAAAAAAAAGCAACTTGTATAATCCCTCAGTAGAGGGCCTCTTCTTTTCTTCTTCTTTTCGTTTTATCGTATTTTATTCATGTAAAAAAGAGCAAAGTGATGATAATATGGATAATCGGTTAAATAAAGTTCCAGTTGTTTGTTTAGTGGCGCCCTATTGTATTGAAAGTAAAGTTTAATGTCTTCATGAATGATCATATCGAATTGCATTCAGAAGCCTCACCGCCATTCCATCCAGCAACTATCTCGTTGGAAAATCAAGTTTCCTTGTTTCAATTTTCTAAACCGGATATTATTGATAATGTTCAAATATTTTTCTCTCAGTTCCGCTCTTTCTTTGATCTGCTTATCAAAACATTATGCTAAAACAGAATATTGATTTGTTTGTTTTAACAATTATAATTTTTTATTTTTTATAAATAAAGATAAATAATGCATTTGCTAACGTTTATAATTGATAATTAATTGTTTGATAATATCATTTAATTAGTCTCGCATTTTTTTTGATTTTTGAAAAAATAACAACACAAAATATTATTTTTGTTTTTTATTTTAAATTTTTGATGAGATGTTTTTTTTGTAGATTTTATAATTTACAGAAAAATTGTATTATTATTTTAGGAAATTCAATTTTTTTTAAACATTAATATATACATGATGCAACAAAACATAAAAAAAATAAAAATAATTAATTTGTAATCGGCCGTATGGGCTTTTCAAGTCGCGGGATTTTCGGTTTTTTTTCAATTTTCTTATCATTTACCATTTTGATAATGATTAATCTATATTGCCTATAGCAAAATTAATTTGAAAAATATTTATTTCAAAACATTTATACACAATTTTAACAAACCATGGGAATATTATATTTTTTATCCCTAAAAATTAGAAAAATTTTTATCTCCAACATTGAATCCAGGAACTATTATACATTTCATGGTAAATGTCGATCACCAAGGTCCTAATGTTAAAATTAACTTCTCATTCTAAACAAAAAGCAATCTTCGGTTTAAACAAATCTAATTAATCAAGAATACTTTACGAATAACTATAAAAGTAAAAAAAATAATGAAAATATAAATAATAAAATAAAATAATTTTTATTAGAGGAATATATTTCGACGGAATATCCGTCATCATCAGGCAATTCTAAGTGTAGCTGTTAAGCTAATATATGTTAAAAGGGTGGTTATATAATCAATTATGTAATCACTGTTTCAGGCAAAAACTTTCAATAAAGTTAATGAGTCCCTTGATTAGACATTAATTGCTGGATAAACCGCTTTAATTATTACTGCCTCACACGAGACTCTTTCCCAATAATTTTTAAAATTGCTGTATAAATCTTTAAAATTATATATTTCAACAGACGATTTATCTGTCTAGAATTAAAGATAAGATCAATCTTTTCGTTCTTGGTCTTGGTCTTCAACCTTTTCTTAGGCCAATTCAAGTTTAAAAAATTTGAGTGACCTTTTACATAAGAATGGATGTTCAAAATTTTTCCTTGACAAATTCACTAGAGAAACAATTGATAAATTATTTAAAGATGGTGTAAGTAAAATAAATGAAGGAAAGGATGATTTTAAACCCGAAATAGGAACGAATGAGAGACTTAATTGTGGTTACACATTAATTGTTCCTTATTCTGAAGGTTTTAGCAAATTCCAATCTTCTATTCTAAGATCAATTAATACAATGAATTTGAATTTTAAAATCATATCAAAAACATAAAAAACTCAGAATATGTTCAGTAATATATCGAAAACTTCTTTGAGTTATGCTCGGATCTTGTGTATAAATTTGAGTGTAATAGGTGCAACTTCACATTCATTGATGAGACAGTCCGTCATCTCTGTAGACGGGTTCGTGAGCATGGAAATCTAAGTGGTAGTAGCAATATTGCTGAATATAAAAAACATTGTAAATCACTTGTTGATATAAATAATTTTGAAGTTATATGCTGCAATTTTAAGAACTATTGGGATAGAGTCTCGTGTGAGGCATTAATAATAAAAGCGGTTAATCCAGCAATTAATGTCCAATCAATGGACTCATCAACTTTTGTGTGAAACAGTAATTACATAATTGATTACGTAATAATCATTTTAACATTTATAAGCTTAACTTATATTAAGTTTAACATATATTAAGCTACAATCCGAATCGCCTGATGATGACGGATATTCCGTCCAAATATATTGCTCAAATAAAAAAATTGTTTTTTAAAATGGCGTCTTCTAATTAAAAAAAAACAATTGCAATTGTTTTTTAAATTTAACAGTAATAAAATAATAATAAAAAATTAAAAATATTAAAAAAATATAGTATTAATAATAAAAAAACAAAGCTATAATAATTGATAAAACAATAATAATTAAAACAATAATAAAATAGAAGGATGAATTTTTTAAAATACTTTTTCATGTTATAATTAATTGGGAATAAAAAAATGATTATTTGAGAATAAAACAGAAAATTATTTGTTTTATTGCATTATCTTCGATGATGTTTGATTCAAGATAAAAAAAATAAAATTTCCCACAAAAATTATTTTATTATACAGTTTTTTAGTTTAAAAAAATCGAATACGTATAGACTTTTTGATTAAAATAATTATTTAATTTTGTAGGTTTTAAAAAAATTCTTTTTTACTTTTTTGTTTTATATTTTTTTATGTTTTATGTAATTATTTAACTTTTTTTAAAATTTTAAATTAAAAGTTTTTGTTAATTATTTAACAAATTTAAAATTTTAACTAACTCATAATAATAATAATGAAACAAATAATAAAATGATACCGAAAATATTTTCAGTGATGAAAATTATTGCATTAAAGTTTGAAACAATGACCTAACATTTCCATTATTATTATAAAATATAATTTAAATCTTTTAAATAATTAATTAATTTTCATCTCAAGATTTTAATAAATTTATAATTAATTATAACTTTTTATAAATGAAAAAAACTCTCAATTTATTAACCGTTAAAAATATAACTGTTAAATGAAGAGAAAATTTCTTGAAATTGTTTTTTGCAGAAATAAATTTCATCAGTTTTTATTTAATTTTAATTATTGTTTGCAAAGTAAAATATTGAATGAATAACAAAAAATAAGTAATTTTTTATAGATTTTTTATTAAAAAAATTGCCAAATACGAATAAGCAACAAGAAGAAAACAATTTTATTTTTTCTTTACACTTTTTCATGAATTAAACATTATATTTTCATTTACTCTAAATAATTTAATTTATTGTCTTCTGTTTCGATAATTCTATTTTCATTATTCAAGTAAAAAACAAAAGAAAACTAATTGATTTTTTATACACATAATAAAAATTTAATTATATAAAATTTAATATTCAGACTTTTTGATAAATAAATATTTAATTAATTGTTTAATTGAAAATTCGATATTAATTTATTGAATTTCAAATAAATTTTATTATTAAATTTTATTATTAAAAATAGACTGTTATTTTGATTAATAATATAATTTTTTGACTGAGAAATATTACTAAATTTTCACGTACAAATATTTCGAGCAAAAAAATTAATTAAAAATGTAAAGTTTAAAAATAAAATACAAATTAAATTTTATTTGTACTTATAAAAATCTAGTTTAAAATTTAATTAAAAAAAGAATCGTTAATTTAATTAACATAAATGATGATTATAAAAATTAATTAAGAAAAATTAAATTTAATTACAGTGAAATTAATTTTAATTTGTCATAACCAAATTATCAAAAAATGATAATTTTATGAATAAAATTATTATCTAATCAGCAACATGAATTAATTTAATATCTTTTTTAATGATGAAATATTAAAGTACATAATTATTAGTTGAGGATTTACCTTATATGGGCCACTTTATGAGTTATGATTAATTATTAATTTGTTTAAATGTTCAAAAAAGATTGTAAATAACAAATATATTTTATTAGTTGACATTATGACTTCGGATATGAACCTGGGGATTTTACTGGCCACCACGCTAGTTTTCCTATCAAAGTTTTGAGGTTTCTTAAACTAGAGCTTCCATCAACCTTTAAGGAAACCCTTAAGAAGAAAATGAAGGAATAAAATGGTGAATAATAAATGGTACAAAGACATGCTATGTGTTAAGAGAACTCACACATTTGACAGAACATTTATTACATTCACATTTCTTATCATCTTTATGATGATCAATAGTATTGCTTTCACTTAAGTCTATTATTCAATTTTCAATATCTCATATTATAATCTGAACTATACTTGAGAAGATTATTTTATTTAAAAATATTTAATTTAAATTTTATTGACTAAGATAAAATATTTTTAACGTCATTTTTAAACATTAATTTGATTTTAATTATTTAAAAATTTACGAAAATAAAATCAATAAAATTATTTAAAAGTTGCAATAATAAAAATTAAAATTTTGAATATTAAATCTAAATTTAAATAAATTAGTTTCAGATTATAAGAATTAGAATATTGATCATCCATCTGGTTAGGAGAGGCACAATCCCAAATCAACACACAATATTTAAACATGCAAACACTACAAAAAACAATTACACACCAAATATTCCTCACACTATGTTCAGAATTTTTTGTTTTAAAATTCTCGGAAAGTGAATTATTTTGCTGATAAACAAAGCAACAATTCTTTGAATAAATGCAACATAAGATGGTAAAAAACCAATGTCAGATGTGGAATTGAATGATTGGTTCCAGATAAAAATATAAAGAGAGTGCCACTGTTGGAAGAATATGACAAACTAAGCCAAAATTGACATGGTGAGAATGAAAGATTCTTAACATTCGAATTAAGAGCTAGGCAAACAATTGAAAATTTCAGGAAACACAGCAATGAAGACATTTTAAATGAACTGTTAAGAAAGCGGATAAAATCTCAAACTTTGAAGGATAGCTTTGTTTTCAAACCAAACATCTCGGTGGATGAAATGAGAGCGGAAGCTAAGATTTACGAAGAAAATATGTCAAAAGAAGAAAGGAATGATGTTTTATCCGTCAAAACCTCCAAAGCAAAAATCGTAAAGAAAGACAAACATGAAGTTAGAAGATATCAGAATCGAGAACATAGAAACAAACGACATAAAACTAATATTAAGAATTTTTTTTTGAATCCAAGAAGGCAATCCATTCATTTAGAAAGTCAAATCGAAGGGTTTTTTAAAGGATTAGAAAAGGTAAGAATAATTCGAAAATGTAAAAGTGAATGGAACTCACCGTTAGTCATTATGCCAAAGAAAGATGGAGGTTTTTGATTTTTTTAGATTTCAGGAAATCGAATAAAGTATCAAAGAAAGTTTCCTTTCCAATGCCAGACAGACAAATGTTAATAGATGCTCTTGGTGGCTCCAGAATGTTTTCAAGTATGGATTTAGGCAAAGTATATCATCCTGTAGCATTGGAAAAAACTACGTTTTGCCCAAGAAAATAGCAGTATTGTTTTAACCATGTACCATTTGGACTTTCAACAGCACCCAGACCGTTTCAGCGAAACATGAATTCATTATTTGTAGATTTTTTATTATCTGGAGTAAAATATACTTAGATAATGTCTCAATTTACTCAAAATCAATAGACGAACATATAAGAATATAAGAAGAAGTATTGGATAGACTTAAGAAAACAGGTTTAAAAGTCAATCCAGGGAAATGCAAATTTGGAGTTGCAAAGTTGGTATTTCTTGGACGTACAATTGATGCAGAAGGTATTTCAACGAATAAATTAAAAGTTGCATAGAATCAAAATTTTTCAATATTTACGAATATTATTAGATCTGTGTAACTACTAACGACTGTAAGCCGACAAATTCGCACCGACAAATGCGCGAAAAGGGGATTACATAAATGTTTTTGAAATATTTTTATTATCAATTCGTAATGCTAAAAATATTTTTGAAATATAAATTTCATATAATGAACCAAAAGATAAAAAACACAAATTTATTGTCAATTAAACAATTATCCAAAAAATTCCATATAGTATTAAATGTCAAAAATAAGAGCTACTGCTTGCAAATAATCCTTAAATTCATGTTAAAGTAGGAATAATTGCAATAAGACGTTTAGATAATTGAACGCAGTTAGATTTGCTGGCTGTTTGAGTAGAAATTCCACTAAATATACGACTTTTAGTTTACTCTATCAATTCCTGTTCACAACGGAAATGATTGACAAATGTGTAAATATTATGATGATGACAAGCAACAGATGACTGAAATCCATTATACCAACCTTCAACTGAATTATTTTCAAAAACCTTTATTAAATTTATATTTCAAAATATTTTTGGCATTAACAAATTAATAATAAAAAATTTAAAAACCATTTATACAATCCCCTTTTAGCGCATTTGTCGGTGCACGCATTTAACGGTGCGCTTTTGTCGGGGTACCACTATCAACGGTTTGTTAAGGATAATGCAGAATTAGCAGAACCATGACACAGTGCAAGTAGTAGGAAATGAAAAGAAATATTTTGGTCAGACAAGTGTGACAGAGGTTTTAACGAGTTGAAACAAAAGATATGTGGTGCACCAATATTAGCATATAAGGACTAAAATAATAATTTCATCTTAGGTACTGATACATCATTTTGATTGATAATATCAGTATGATATCATAAATCAGAAGATGTTGATTAAAAATGGATGATTAAAAAGAAAGATTCCTTGACAGTGCAACAAAAGCTTGAAGTTTTAGACCCGTAGAAGACAAGCTCTCTTACGCTGCAGCAGATTTCTAGCCAGTTGAGCATTGTGCGATAAGCCGTGGCAAACAATATTCGAGCACAGGCCTTTGATAACCAAAATTCCGAACTGAAAAGTTAACGAGTGAGCTCTCATGAGAGCTTGGAGCATCCAGTTTACCAATCAAATTTCCGTTGATCAAACAAATTTTAGCAAAGAATTAAGCTGTGAGTACACATGTAATGCTAGAGAAAGCAGCACAGATGGCCATGCAACTGGACGCTGACTTCACTACTTTACATATTTTTGGAATGTCTAAATGCTCGTGAGCGTATTAAGTTTCCCCGTATACATGATGAGAAAGCTGCAGCTGATAGTACATAGCCCGAGAATTGGATTAGGACTGTCACACAAACTAGACCCCTATGTAAATCTGTATGCGACAGTTTTGGTGAACGTTTAATTAGGAATACAACCTGTTAACACTTGAAAAATTTTGTTTGGTGTACTTCACAAATGTTTTTTTGTTATAATGATTGAATGGTGTTACAAAAAATGGAAAAATCTTCACAGATGTCCTTCAAGAAACAAAATTCCACTTAATGATTATGGATTGATGAAAGCGAGGATACTAGAACTCCTTTCCACTGACTAAAACAGCTGACGGAAGTGTACGAAGAAAGTTTATGTAAAATTTTATTGCATTTGGTGAAATAGTCTTCAATTGATGCGCGAATAGACAAACAAATAATCATATTTATGTATAAGATAAACATGAATAATAATAAAGTTACTAGAAATCTTTCATATTCTAGATCAAAAGAATCTCCTAAGTATATTAAAAGCTTTGAAGACTATTTGCTACACGATTATATAAATTATACAAGTAGTTTTAGTTTGTCTTATTTGTCTAACATAATAGGAAGTCACAACGCCTAATTCTTATTTAATGAGATTACAAATTTTCTTCATTTATTTTGACACTTTGAACAATTATTTTCTAAGTGTACCATTTACAATGTTATTGAATTTATATTTTCACAAACTCATTTATCAGAAACGTCAATCTTGAATTATTTTAGAAATTTTCATCAGCCAACAAATGAAATGTCAAACAGTGATATTCGTTTTTACAAACTGTTAAAGATAATGGGATCCAAATGATTTCCCATGTCTATTAAATGTATATCAACTGTGTATAATGTTGAAGAAGTAATTCACTGTAGTTTTATGAGTTAAATTGTGGAAAATATTATCTATTTATAAAAGCAAAACTGTCCTTTGAGCAATTCTTGCTTCGCGTTTCATTTCCAAAAGAGGAAAGGCGCCGACGACATTCATTTTAATTAAAACGAATTACAATAAAAGTTAAAAGTTAAAGAAACAGGAAAAGATGATTTTTTTTTACTTTTACCTATAATTTATAACAACTAACACAGTAAATTAATATTTTTTCAAAACTATTTTCAACTAAAGATTAAAGAAAAATATATTAAGAATAATTATTAAAATATTATTTATTATAACAACAGAAACATAAAATGGGTACTAATTTCGATTGAAAAAAGAATGAATTTCTGCAGTTTATATTTCTTTTGGTAGGCTTTTCGCTTCACTGCATTCTCGCCAAATCATTTTCCAGCAAGCTTTTAAAGTTTTTCGTTTCATAGCTTTAACAGCCAAATCAGGATGATTTAGGCAATCCAAAATCGAAATTTTTTTCCAGACATCCATAACTGTCATCTCCTTATTCTCTATCTTGTCCAAAATATGCTGAAATTTCCACTTTACATAATGTTTTTTTTTAAATTTCAGATGATGCATTGATCCAATGGTTGAAAATGTTGGTTGTATTTGGTAGGAGAAAGACTATCACGACATTGGGATGTTCAAAATGCGGATGACCTGGCGCCTTATCAATTAGCAAAATCACTTTGAACTCGAGACTTTTATCTAGAAAATATTTCTTAAATTCTGGAATAAAATATTGATTAAACGATTCTGTCAAAATTGCGGTAGTTTGCTACATTTTCTTGTTGGCCATCCAATGAACTGGAAGCTTTTTATTACATAATATATTTTTTTAAAAACCGCATAAAAATCCAAATAAAAACAGAATGTAATGTATTTATTTATTTTTCTTTTTAAATGTGAAGCAATGTAGTGATACTTTGTACATTTTTATTCATATTTTTGTTTTTATTTTATCTCTACCAATCCTTATCGTTGGTATCCTGTCAAGAAAAAAAACGAATTAAAGAAATAATAAAAGAAAAATTATATAATAAATTCTTTCCCTCACAAGATATTAAAATTGCTATCACAAATTAAAATAATAATTCGTGAATCAATTAAAAAATCGATAAAAAATTAAAAGCGTTGGAAACCGAAGAAGAAATTAATTAGAAATGGAGAAACTCGTGATAATCAACAAAAGAAAAGAAAATCAAGAGTTATAATAATAAATAAAACATCTAATCCAAGCTATACCGATCATCCTATTTATTTAGTCTTATCGACTCCAAAATTACAAAACGATAACAACGAACATTATCCATAAAAACATAGAAAAAGATCTAAGACGAAATTGATTTCTTGTCTCCTCAAATTAGAACATCAGTAAATCTACCCTCTCTTCCACCTAAAAATTTCGTAAAAAAACTTAGTCAACGAAACTTTTAATCCCACAATCCGATACCTATCCTCATCTAAAAGTTACATTTGTAATTTATTACTGTTATTTAATAAATTTCATTGAAAAAATATTATATATCATATTCAATTTGTTGTTTTTAAAATTCTCATAAACATACAATTTATTCATATTTATTGAGTGCTCACTGACAGAGTTCACTGAATACACTATTGATTTTTCAGTTAACCATTGTCGTGAGTATCCACATACTGGACCAAAAAAAAAACAAATCAAAACAAGAAACTAAGACTTAAATGAAGTGAAGAAAAATTCATCGAAATCCTAAATCAGTCAACATCATCTCAGCAAGTAGATAAAAATAGTGCAAGATCCAATAATAAGCATGGAAAAATACAATTTACGAAAAGATACAAATATTTAGTGATAAAAACAATGCCATTTATGAGGAATATTTTAAATTGTTTGAATGTGTAAATGTATGGATGCTGTATGTTGATTTGGTATGTTGAATTTGGAATGGTGATTCTCCCACCCAGATGGAAATTGGTATTTTATAATTTAAATTTAAAGTGATTGACTATTCGAACATAATTAAAATAATCATTTTATAAGTTCTTATTTTTAATTTAACGATTAAAATTAAGTTTAATATTTTTGGTAAAATTTAAATTAAATGTATTTTTAATAATTTGATGACATTTTTATTAATTTGGGATTTATTGAGAAATGGTAAAATTTATTATTTTTAATTAATATATTTCAAAAAAATGACTTAGAAAAATTGTTCGAATAATCATGAAAAAAATAAGAAAACCAATTAGAATGATGACAAACGATGAAAGACTTTCTGAGAGTCATAATGACTCTAAATGTGATTGTAATAAAAGTTCAAACGCGACTTGTCTAAATATTCTTAATACCATTCAAGACAATTTATATTTAAAATCAGATCTACGGGACTGCTTGACTAAAGGAATCAAGTAATTCTAGAAATATAAATTCAAAACTGCTTGTGGATGTTCTGCTAGCATGTTCATGATTTATCTCTACGTCAAAGAAGATGTGTCAGTGTTTCGATTAGAGATAAACCACAATGAACAAGTGAAGCTAAACAACTTTGGAATACCGAATAAGATAAAAGAAGGTATTGAAGCCGTAGACTTTCAAAAGCCATCTCAAGTAAAAGAAAAACTGGAAAACCAATTTCCTAATAGATTACCTAATTGGATTCAAATACACAACTTCGTCCAAACAATCAAGAAAAAAATGATCCAAAACGTACATTGATTTAGCAGAATTAGACGAATGGTGCAGTGTGAGAAGCTAAATCTCAAGAAATCAATATTTAGATCATATTTACTAAAGGTTTCCATGTGGCAGTGAAGTAAACCCATCAACTGGTAAAATTGAACTCAAATTCAATATCTGAATAACAGCAAGACGATCGACCTCATTATGCCAAAAATTAAAACACATTTGTACCGATACAATGTAAAAACTAATTTATTAAGGATATCTGGTGTTAATGGTTGGAACAACAGATATAATAAAAGTTTTCATCCGTTTCACATATCAATTTTTTCAAATAAATGTAAAAGATTTCGAACTTATATTCAAACCAATTGAAACATGTGCCAAATAATTTCAAAACTTTTATTATGAACCTAATACATTGATTGCAGATGCCGCAGAAGCAACGACCATTGAATTTAAGTCAGAATTCGGTGAAAATTTCCTTTATAAAGAGTATTGGCCGAGGTATCAGAAAGACAATCAAAATCACTATTCAAAGCCATAGACAAAGACAACAAAGCTCGGTTGCATTATGATATCTCTATTCTTCAGCTATCCAAATCTAAAGAGATATTCAACAAAGGATTCCAGTTGTTTAGGAAAAATTGACATGATTTAAAGGACAATACAATCAGTCAATTCCTTCAATATTTAGAAAATGAGTGGTACTCAAATATCTAGGCAAAACCCAAGGCAGTACCAGTGATACTAGTGCTTCAGAAAATGACGAAGATGAAGTATGTACAAAATCTTCGAATCGGATCGCAATACATGATGCGTCAGGGCCTCTTGATGATACCGCGGAGACGGACTCAAGAGTTATTCCAAAGGATGTTCTCGACTTTCATTTAAATAATACAACTGATGTGGGTATATTTCGGTGTTTCTTTACTCATTGTACGAAATGCGCTTACACAGCCAAAGCTCTACAGAATGACGGAACGAATGATCTTGACTGGTCCTTTCTCATTAGGAAACTGAAGCATGCTAGTGCACTGAAAGCTCGCATTCTTGTATCTAAAGCCGTGCAAGAAACTAAGTAGGCTCTGTATTATTTATTTATGAATTCTACCTGATACAGAGTCTATGACTCACTACATATGATGTACGCCAAAGTTGTTACTGTAGTCCAGTGGTTCTCAACTAATTTAAAAACGCGGAACACAATTCACATGAATTTTTTTACGCGGAACACTGACAAAAAATTCATTGAAAAATTCTCTATCGAACGTATTATTTCGTTT
>MQRK01198454.1:438-13570 GCA_001938485.1 Girardia tigrina
AGAAAAATACGAAATTAATTAGTTGTACACCCAATAAATCTAAAAGTGATTTTTAAAACTTTTATGAAAACAAAATGAAATATGCTATTGTATAGAATTTGGAAATATAATTGAGAAACAGATAAATTTAAAAGTACAATAAAATTAAAATTTAATAAAAGGTGCAACAACATCTTTATAACAAAATCTTTGTGACAAAATTAAAGAACATTAAAATATACAAAGTTAAGCCGCTTAAATGCTAACATCTTTTATTTAATTAAATAAAAATTATTATTTATTAATTATCAGTTATATTTAAAATACCGTATTTTCCGGTATATAACGCGCACCGTTATCTATACAAAAATGTTAAATTTTTGTCAAAATATGAACTGCGAATCATGTACTGGTGATAACGATGTTTACTTCTTAGGTGTACCACCATGCCTGCTCTGCCCTTATCTATACATAAAAAGGGATGTCAAAGAGTAAGAGCTGAGCGTTATACAATAGGTGCGCGTTATCTACCAGAAAATACGGTAATATAAATTTAAATTTAATAATAATTGTTGTGTTGTTCAAAAGATACTCATGTATTCTTAGATTCGGATATGTGTTTATTTTTATTACTGTTGTTATTTTGTAGAAAACATGTAAATTTTTTGCACATTTGTTTTTTATATAAAAAAATTATATGTTGTTTGAATGAACTAAAAAACGGTAATACGGTAGAGATTTAATAAATCAATAAAAATATATATTCAGTCATTATCGTTTATATTATCAGTTTATATTTATATTATTATCAGTCATTACCGCTATATCTAAAACGATAACAATTATAATTGTTTCATGATTATCATATAAAAATGTCTTAATCAAGTTAATGTAACAATGAAACAGAAGACATCATCATTTTATTACAATTTTGTTCAGGTAAATGAGATTCAAAGCCGCGTCACTTCTTCTAAACCTTATTCTCATCCAGCTTGGTGCTCGAATAAGTGGGATAAATTTAATTTTAAATATTTTATTAATAATGTTTTATTTATATATGGAATATTGTTAATACTCTTTATACTTAATTCAATCAATAAAATTGATTTCAAAGTGTTGTTTAGTCAAGGATCCCTTCACCATATTTCACCTGTTTCCCTTTTCTTTTAAATAGAGTATTACGGATTATTTACCAAAACCTTGCTAATCATTTTTGATTAAAATTATTTATTTTTATAGAAAAAAGTTATTAGCTTAATAAAGTTAATTTTATGATTAGGAAATTCATTCTTAAAATTTGATGTTTTCATAAGTGTTAACGAACGTGTCGTGGCTCTTGCACGGCTGTGCTGCCAATGGCATCACAGACATTTCCAATTTAGAGACAAATATTTTTATCTATTATTTACACAATGATAATCAAAATTCAGAAACAAAACATTTATACATTTATTTTAAATATGTATACTATGTGTATTTATTTTTATTTATTTTCAGCTTGTTAAGGCCATTTGAATAAACAGTTTGTGAAATGTATAAATTAGTATAAAACTATTTTTACGGCATCTTTGGAATGAAATTTTTTCCTATCAAAAGTTTTCCAAATTGATTAAGAAGTGGATGTCATTTGGAGTTAGGTGAAATGAGTGTTGACTTCAAAGAGAAGTTCCAAGTCAAGTTCCAGTAGTTTTTTCACAGTCATAAATGAAGTCTGTTGTCTCGAATTGTAAAGGAGCATTATGAGAGTCGACCTGTTCAACTGTAAAATAAATCTGCTGTGATTGATGAACCATTTTTCATGAAATAATAATGGATTACACAAGCGGTAGACAACCAACATTTACCATCAGCTTCTTTTGATGAAGTTTGTACTTAGGACTGTGTGTTGGTGCTTCATTCACGTCCACATAAACGTTTTGCTAAACGTTTGCGATTATCAGAAGGTACGATTCAATGTTACGAGCGATATCACTTATAATGACAAATATCCATCCTATTTTGGTTTTGCTTTTCATTCAACTCATGTTCAATCTACTTTTGTAACTTTTTCATTTTAAAAATTTGAGAAAACTGATTCAATATTGTTAGATTTGTAACAGCAAATGATAGCTATTAATCATGAGCACTTTGTCATGGATCCGACTCCACGGTTAAGTTCATTTCGTTTTTGTCTACATGCGTTCCTAAGTGACCTTGAGACTAATTATTGAGATTAAAATTACTTTTCACGAATTTTCTGAACAATCTCCTGCGTAGTAGCAGTTTATCGGAATATACTTTTGATGTTTCAAATGGTTTCTGATGCTGAGGTTCAATGTAGACTCTTGTACTTTATAACAGTTCGAATTTCTTCCATTTCCATTTTTTAAAATACTTATTATAAAAACAAGTTATACCCGAAAATCGCTTTTGAAGATACTACTCTTTACTAATGTAGTAGCTTAATAAAAATTTTTGGATGCTAAAGTTTTTTCTTTAACTATACAAGCTAGTACCTAATTTATAATTTTTGTAGTGATGAGGAAAAAGAAATCGAATAAAAATTCCTCATTTGTGTTTTTAAAGAATACAATTTTCATCTCTTTACTAGCTTTAAAAAAAGTTTTTTTTCTAATAAGCAACCACCCTCAAACAAGATTTTAGGGTAAATAATTTTAATTATTTTTATTAATATTTTCAATAGCCAAGATTTGTAACAATCAAATAAAAGAACTGAGAACCAAAATGTTAAGTCATATTCGAATTATATCTATTTGAATTTATTGTAAGCATGCCTACAAATGTCATACTTAACAAACTAATAGCAAAAGAAATTTTCAATATTTTTTTAATATTCAAGAATAACATTATTTAAACAAATTTTATGAGTTTTTAAGCATATTGTGAATCTTTTATTTTATATAAATATCAATGTTTATTCTCATATAACATAGATTATTTATATTTATTTATCATTACAGATGTATTTGTATGAAAAACTAAGAAAATTACTGATACTTAATATTAATAAAATTATTGTTCAGGTGCATTTATTGAAAGTTTTCCTAACTTATATGAAAATGTTGATATCATAATGAAGTTCCATCTTACCCCTTCAAGGGGTACTCTTATGGTGGTGAATCAGAGAAGCAGTTGTAAAATGTTGATAACAATATCAAACAACAAACTGCTCATCAAACAAGGATCAGAAAAAAGAAAATGGAAAGATTTTACTTTTGAGACATTATGTTAGTAAATATTTTTAAATTAAACTCTAAATGCTGTTTTCTAATTTCAGGTAAAAACTTCAAGGAAAATGAAAATTTAATTCTGAGTATTGAATTGACAAATAAATACGGTTCCATTCAGTGCAACAACGGTGGAACGAAGAGATTCGAACACTGTTTGATACGTACTAAAGGCGAGTTAGAATATTAAACAAAATTATCCAATCTATATAAAATGTCAAAATTCGAAAGCCAATTGAAAATATTTATTAATTTCGACGGTTTAACCGTCATCGTCAGAACAAATGATTTTTCAAACGAAATTTACTTATATAGTGCAGTTAATGATTATGTAATCAATACCTAATCAGTACATCATTTAAAAACTCTCAAGAAAGTTGTAGAGAGTGCAGTTTGAACGTTAATTTTAGGATCCAAAGATCTTATATATAACGCTTCACATGTCACTCTTTCCCAATAATTTTTAAATTGAGTACACAGAATTTTAAAGTGCTGTGAAGTTATATCTCCTTTACAATGTCTTTTATGTCCTGCAATGTTACTTCCACCTTCATTGCGACTGTGTTCCTGGATTCTCTTACAGAGATGACGTGAATTCTCTCCAATGTATGTGGCGTTACACGCATTACATGTATATTGGTAAATGAGATCCGAACACAATCCCAATGGCGTTGGAGATTTATTGCCGAACATGCTTTCAATTTTCTGGGTCCGGGATATTACTTTTAAACTTATTGCATTATCTAACGCTTTCAAAATAGAATTTTTAAATATTTTAAACCCCTCTGAATATGGCACAGTTAACACATAACCAATTCCCAAACCTTTATCATTCGTGTTGCAAGATTGCTCTTGATCTTGAACATCTAAAATTTTAGTATTACTTTTTTTGTCAATTAATTTATCAATAGTTTCCTTTGTTAATTTCTCCACTATTGATTTTGAAAATCCGTTATCCGAACTAAAAGTCATTCATTGATTTTTGATTTTTATTCAATTCTCTATATCACTGGAAGATGTTTCAGAGTTTGTTTTATCTTGTCTTGAATGATTGACTAACGGCCTCTTATTTAGTACAGTATATTCTGTAATACATCTTTGTACATTCAGAATATTTAGAAGTGTATTCTAGCATGCAGAGCTGTAAATCTTTTTGCAACTTTCACACATGTTCTGATCAAGTATTATGTTTTCTAAAAAATGCTTCTAGTCTTTTAGAAATTTTTATCTTTCCTTATTTCAATTAAGTCTTCTTCATCTACCAACAGGTCCAAAAGAATTCCGTCAACAAAAATATTTTGTGCCGTAATAACTTTCGAGAAACTAACAGATAAGACTAATATAACTAGTAAATCAAAAAATTAATTTTTTATATCCGTTCTTTATACAGATAGAACGCTACTTTGCAAACAAAGTTTTTAAAATTTAAAAAATTTAAGATTTAAAAAATTTTTATTTAAAAAACACAATAGACATTATTTTTAAACTACTTATAATTTATAAATAGATATCATGCAATTAATATTTTTCGAGAACTCCGAATTTTCCGTTATTTTTTCCATTTTGGGATCTTAAAAAGTTATTTTCGATCAAATTTTCACATAATCATTTATTGTCATCGAGAATGAGTAAGTGTACAAAGTTTTAAGAAAATTGATAGAGTAGAAGGCCTTTAAAAATAGGTTTCTAAATTCCATGGATACATATACATATTGAAAGTAAGCTAATAAAAAGAATGGAAAAATGAGATGTTATATTTGTGAAAAAAACCACATGACAAGACATACAGTTAATGATATAAAGTCAATGATATAGTCAACGCAATTGATATAGTCAATGCGTTAATTATACACGTATGTTTAGAACATGCTGATTAGTTTTGTGATAATTGTGAAATATTTAATAAATAATTTAATTTCAAATAAAGTTTATAATACAAAAATACGTAGTATATTTATAATATAATTTCTAAAACATTTGTGTGATGTCTATCAGACGCCATGTGAGAACTTATGTTCTAAACGCCAGGCGAGCAGCGGAAGGTTAAAAAAAATTAATTTACCTTATGATATTGAATATATAAGCTACACTTTCCTTTGATCCTAGTTCAATAGATTTTATCCACCCATTAAGGTATAAACACATTGTTTATAATAGAAAATTCATAGTAAAGACATTATTTCGTTTCCTTTTCTTTTCCGTTATTTAAAATAATTGATGAAGCCATTTATATTATATTTCATTGAAATATATAATTATCAATTTTATCTTAATTTTAAATTTCTTGAAATATTGTCATTTATTTAGAACTTCAGATTATTATATCAAATAATATTATGAAACCTGATCCAAACAATCGACCCACCTATGAGCAACTCAAAATTACATTTGATTATATTCGCGTAAATAATAAAACTGTTGATTCTGGGAATAATTCAGCCCAATCTTTATTTTTGTCCGAACCACGTGAAAGAAGCAAAGGTATGTTTTCTAATAGACATCTTTTTTATAAACATAAAAATTGTTTTTTTTTAATATAAATATGTTTTAAATAACTAAAAACAAAAAAAAATAATTTTGAATATAATGAATATCATAGTCACAGAAAGGAAAAGACCAAATGCTTTACGAAGGATGTAGATATTGTTGTGACTAGCGAGAACAAGATGGATCATCTGCAAAAAGATATGTCAAACGAGAGTGTGTCGGAAGACTGAGGAAAGAAATTATTGGGACAGTACTGAATATTACTGATTAAGTACATGATCCAGATAATTCTAAGATTGAATCTGAAAAAAATTAAATATTTGAACGCGATGTAAACATAGCAAGGACGAAAACGAAAAATTATATACAGAAATGTTAATTGCTTAAAATTTTAATACATTTATTTTAGCGCATTTGTCTAAATTATTAAATTTATATTTCAAAAATATTTTTAGTATTAACGAATTAATAATAAAAAATCAACATATTTTCTAAAACATTTATTAAATTTATTTTAGCGCATTTTTCGATGATTTTTTTTGCATTTTTATCCTTAAATATAAATGTTACTGAAAAATTTAACAAAATAAAAATGTAAATTTTTCTAACAAAAGGCCACTCCAAAATCGTAAGAGTTAGCCTTAGCCCCACTCAAAAAAATGTAAAGTTTTCAATAAATTAATTAACTTTTCAATGAAAATTTAATTCTAAAAATGCCTTTTTTACATCTAAAGAAATATGGATTTATCTGATCATCTAAATTAAATATCGAAATTATATATATTTTTTTAAGGAAATATTTAACAAAAAATTAGAAACTGTAAGTAATTTAATTAAATTTAAAGCAATTTAATTTTTTTAATTTTTGGAATAAACCCAAAATATGAATCAAAACAGAGTTGAAACTGTAGTTGTAGGTAAATCAAGAATGACGGTTTATAAAGGATATATGTACAGTAAAGAAAATGATGTTAATGGTAATGCAAAGCACAAATGCACACAATTTTCCCTGAAATTTTTCAAGGTCCGTCCGAACACTGCCAAGGACAAAGGAAAAAAATATACAGCTAAAAAAGATAAAGTCAATGATGTACAAGAGATCAGTAAACTCTGAAGGCTCTTCGAGATTAATCATATCTCAAACGATGTCTAATGTTTCAGCTGTATTAATTCCAGCACTCCCAGTAGACCAAATTTCTCACAATTCATATCCTGTAGCCGAAGAAGTCACTAAATTGAATAAAATAATGAGGCTATTGAGAATTCAATTCTTCAGCGACGCCTTCATTCAACGATAGATGGATATAGATTTTAGCCATAAGAGAGTGATGGTTTGGTAATTTTAAGTATTTAAAGAGGTCTTGAAATATTGGCAATATCTGACTATATTTTTGCAGATAGTACTTTAAGCGTTGCTCCACCCGAATCTACGTAGATGTATACAAAATATGGATTAATTACAGTTAATTTGACTGTAACATGTATATTTGCGCTAATAAAGGACAAGACTGCTGATTTTTACAATGAACTCTTTAGGGAGGAAACTGCAGCTATGGAAAAAGTATTTTCTTCTATATCCTTGATTACTGATTTTGAAATTGGAGTCATGGTTGCTGTTACAAACTCTTTTCAGAGTACTATGAGACATGGTTGTTTTCTTAATTTCTCACAAAGCTATTGGCGTTAATTGGTTAATAGTGGATTAAGAAGTCTTTATCAAACTGATCTTATATTTGCAATTTTGGCCAAATGTCTCCTTGCTCTAGCTTTTGTGCAAGAATCAGATGTTGCAGATGTGTTTTATGAATAATTTGAGTCTAATGATTTTCCAAGACAGCTAGATGACATCGTTTTTTAAAAATTAAATACTATCCTCATTTTTGAGATAAAATTTACTACCAAAAATATTATAATATTTTACGATGTTTCTCTAGATAATTATTAAAAGTTTCATGATTTTTTTCTGCAATGTTTTTCCTGCGACATTTTGAATGCGAAATTTTGATTTGCGACGTTTTGATTTTTGCATTTTAATTTTACATCTTTAGTTTTCTCTCTTTCTAATCTGATTTTCTTTTTCTTGATCTTCTTTAAGGACACAATAAACAAAAAGAATAAAAACTAGTTATTAGACGAAAAATGGCAATCAAAACACGCACTATTTGCTCTAGAAAAATATTTACATGATGCGCGACCAAAATTAACTCGATGTCGAACAAACCTTTATGAAGGAAGATTCAACATTAATATAATTAATAATTGATAAATTTTAAATTTATGAAATAAAAAGTAGGCTAAATTTTAAATAAAAATAATTTCTAAAAAATTATTAAATTTTGTATATTTGTTATTTTAATTAAAAGAATTAGTACAATCAAAAAATATAAAAAATGTCCATATTTTTAATAAATAATTTCAATGAAATAAAATAAAATAAATTTCAAAATTTTAAAATATATTATATTTGAAAATATTTCTATAAAAAAATTAAAAATAGTTTGGATAAAAATAAATAAAATAGATATATAGGGTTAAAATTTAAGTATTTAATATTTCAAATATTTTTGTATAATGAAATTTAATAAATAGTTTTAATAAAGTGTAAAATAAGAAAAATTTCGAAGTTCAATAAACAAACGTAAACTTTTTAACGTGATTAAAAGATTTAAAAATTAAGAAAAATAGAAATATAGAAAATTCGTTCAAAAATTCAGGATTAAAATGCCGAAAAATAATTTCACCAACTAGAATGCAGAATTGAGAACGATCTTTCAAGAGAAGTCAAGGAGAACTCTCATTGCTGTTAAAATAAATGTTGTAAAATATAATTGTGTATTCTTAACAGACATAAAAACAATTTAAACTAAAATATTCGATAAATTAAGGAATATAATGCAAATTGGATAAATTAATTTTTTTCAGTTCTACGATTAATGCAAAAGAAGAACCAAAGTGCTTTACAAATAAACCGGGAAATTAAACAGATGAAGCCGCACAAGTCGTTTGAAATTATCGATTTTATAAGAACAGGTTTATGATTTTTTTAATTAATTTTAAAATATTATTCTTTAACGTGTTAATTAAGGCAACGTAAGCCGCACTTCTTTTTTATTTTTTTTGTCCCCCCCGTTCGAATTGTTAAAAAATGATATTATTTAACTTATGAAGCAATTTCTTTACAGAATCGCTGAAAAACTTGAAGTATTTAAACTGTAAAATCTATATTACAGAATCATAAATTATTTGGTCGTGTTGCCGATAAATGTTCTCTTTTATTTAAGAAGCAAATTAGGACATGATTAAAATGGACAATAACCTTAGCTTTATGGACTAATACACAATTGTCTATAGTTAGATTGGATGAATATCCTATCTAACTAAAGCTATAAAGACACATTTATGTAAGTAAAATGCTTTAACAAAGACAAAGTCATTTACTATTAAAACATGGTAGCAAAAGTAAAAATAGTTGGGAAGCCAATAAAGCAAATGGTAAAAGAATGTTGATTCCATTTTTGCATAATACTGATTCAGTTAAATATCAATGTGGTTTGAACAAAGGATCTTACAAAAGAGATGAGATACTTCAATATGATGGTCCTCCATCTCATCGATCAAAAAACGCAGAAACGTTTCATCAAAAAAGAAAATCTGTTATTTAAAAGATTGGCCACCAAAATCCGCTGATTAAAATTTGAAAATATGTGGGCTAAATTAAAGACGTTAGTTTCCAGCCACAATATGATCTATACCTATAACAAACCTGTATTGATGAATGTCCAAAATTCACAACGATTACGCAGCAATTATTTGAATTCTTCCGTTATCGTAAATCAAAATAAAGGACAGAATTAATCTTGTTAGTAATTCAATATTAAATATATTAAAGTTTTTTAGTCTCTTATTCCCAAAGTTTTTATTAAAATATTCTTCTTTGTCTTTAAACGGTGACTCATTACTTATTATCGACTGATTTTTAAACTATTTACATTTTTTTCATTATTAAAATAATTTTCTCCATTAATTCAAAACTTTGGTCAATTATTTATGTTATGTAACAAGTAATTAAACAACAAGTAATTGTAATAATAAAAAAATCATTCTTAAATAATTAATTTCTCTTAAAATTTATTTTTCTTAAATGTTCGTTAGGGGACTCATTACATAATATTGGTACTCTTTTTTTAGTTGGAAGTAAGCTTATAAAAGCATTGTAATAAAAAAGTATTAAATTATGTATTATACATTTCGTTGTTTGTTTAATTAATAATTGAAGTAAATTAAGAAATAAATTGAAGTAAATAATATATCAAATAGATTAACTATTAGGATGGATATTTAACTGAGAGTATTTAATACAGACAAGAGGATTTTTAAAATACATGAAAATCAAAAATAACTATTATAATAATGGCAAAATATAAAAAAGCGTCATTAATTTAAAGTATTGTATCTTCACGTTAGCATGTAATCAGGAGGTCCAACAGGAATCAGATAATTTTGTAAATGTTTACCAAGATAAAATTTGCGTTCGTCCTTAAATGTGTCTTATTTTTGCTCTAAAGATACGAGAAGGCCAGAGGAAAAATTCAGCACAATGTGAACCATTGGTAAATATCAAATGTAAAAGGATTAATGTGTCCTCCATAAAAAGCATGTAGGGTTAAAAGGATTATTTTTGTTTAATGTATTAATGTAGCAACATGCGTTTGTATGAGTAGTTAAAAAAATTTTAGAAGTAGAAGCTATTGCACTTAGTCAAAATAAATGACATATTACAACATTATTTATAAAATATTTATATTATTTTTTTTATTTTTAGGTGCAATAATTTGGGCAGCTTTATTCATAATTTTGGCACCAATTTTAATTTTTGCAGTAATTAAAAGGTAATTTTTTTAATTGATAATTTATTAATTTATTCGTTATTTTATTTAAAATAAAAACTCTATTTAAAAATTTCATATTTATTAAAATTCATTAATACTAAAGTAGGTACCGAACAAGACCAAATCACAATGACATCAATGCAAAGTAAATAAAAAATTTATTATTATTTATTAATATTTTATTTTCAGCCGGTGTAAGCTGATTGATGAAGGACCTATTTCACATGATGATGAATCTTCCCAGGATCATGAAGCGAGAGTTTGAGAATATCATTTCGGACTAATACTCCTTTGAAATACGTTTTATTTTCTTTTCTTTTCTTTTTTTGTACTTAAATATATTTAAATAAATATATTTAAACTTAAATATATATATTCTGTAATAAACATCGTCGTTTAAGGAAAAATGAGTTTCTTTTTCAAAATTTTAAAGATCATTTTTAATTCTTCTTTATTTTTCTTTCTCTCTTCATTTATTGACGAACATTAAACGATGTTTTATTGTCACTTAACTTCATATTATATAAAGAATCTTTGATATCGCAGAATACTCACTTCATTTCGAATTAACATATTTATTTGTCATTTCGATTCTGTAAGAAATAATGAAAACTTTTTTGCTTGTTTCGTAACATAAATTCGTACTTACGTATTAACGTCACCGCAGAAATGCGTCAATAAATAAGTGTTGTTTGTACATAGCAAAGAAGTTATTCTTTTATTGTTTTTGTTGTATTTTGTTTGCTGATTTCTGACTCCTTCAAGCTACGGTTAATCATAAATACAATTTTATTGATCGTGCAACATAAGTTCATACAAAAACAGTTTAGAGAATTTGGGACAATGTTAATTAAAGGAGTAAAAGCCATCGGAGAATACGAGACATCATTTAGAATATTTTTTATCAGAAATCATATGGCGATAGTCTCTGATGAAAGAAAATAGAAAATGATTTAAATCTATTTTTAATTCTTTATCGGTCCATTTTCCACCCAAATCCGATTGACTACATTTTTTGTATAAATAAATGTTTAGATCTTAAAAAACGTTTTCTTATCTGATGTATCGCGAAAATTTTAGGTGTAGATTAGCATTAGCCGAATTTTGCTTTTAAAATAATTTTTTGTGTATAAAATATATACTCAAAGTAATATAATATAATAAATAAATAATCAAAATAATAATATTTAATTTTCAAAGAAACGTATTCCTTTATTTTGAAATGAGTTAATGACACACTTTAGGCCGTTTATGTGTTGTACCAATTGACACTCACATATATTTGGTATTCCACACATTTGACTGAATGACGACAAAAGTATTTTTAGATATTTATTTTTATATTTATTATCCAATGAAGATCGAGAATATAAATACGACAGAAAATGGTAAACCAAACTTAATCATTCCTTATAAAATTTGTTTTTTAGAATTTCACAATATAAAATTCATTTTTAAATATGCATTTATAAAATTTTCGTCTTAATAAATAATATTTGTTAATAAATAAGATAATAGATGACATTTAAAAAAAATATCATGTAGAGATGTATATGTAAATTAGTGAGCGTGAGGGAAAAAGATGAAAAATATGATAGAATGAATACTGAAAAGTGAGGAAAAGAAGAGTGTGGTGAATAAGATTTTGTATCATCAAACATTTCATTATATTTCTTTTTCAATTTTAAATTTTCTTTGTTTTTTAATGAAATTTTAATTTTTTAATGTTTTCTTCATTTCAGTATTCCAAATATTCTAGATCTATATACGTAGGGGGAAAATGAGAGTTAGGTCTCAGTGACCTTCCCGGGGTGCCCGTAACAATAACAACGTTTCTGATTGGTTCTCGTCTTCATGGTAACTGTCGCGATTTCCTTGACAATGCTTCTCTTTGGTTCCCTCTATCCTTACCAACGGTTTCGATCACTTAGTAACCATGAAAATCATCTTAATAACCAATCAAATCACGTTGAAAATTTTAAATCACCCTAAATTACCTTGACAACCATCATTATTTCCTTAAAAACCATCAAATTTGACTTAACAACCTTCAAAAGTCAATATCAAAAATTAACATTATCTTAAAACAATCAAAAATACAGAAAAAAGTGCAAAAATCGCTAATCAATACTGCTCTAGGCTGCACATGTGCTAATCAATACTGCACTGGCTGCATATGTGCTAATCAATTCTGAACTAAGCTGCACATGTGCAAGTGGGTGAAAATCGATTAAATAAAAATTTCACGATTTTTAAAAGTACAAATAATTTTGATTGGTCCATTGTGTTTGGTGCATATTAAGAACATTAATTGAGTTTCCTTTACATTTATTATTATCACAATTTGAATTGTCACTACAACAATTCTCCGTAAAACTTGCATAGCTCGTCATCGTTCTTGATTGATAATCTGTAATAATATTCTTTAATATCTTATTATTCAAACAAATTTAAAATAAAATTTAATCATTACAAAAATAATTTATACTTTAAATTATAATTTAATTATTACAAAAATTATTTATAATTGAAATTTAAAATAATTTTTAT
>MQRK01198464.1:530-10956 GCA_001938485.1 Girardia tigrina
GGCCTCCCATCTCTGTAATGGTATTGAGCCTAAGGCTCTTTAGAGGGTCCACCCAAACTAAAGTCCTTAAGGGCCCCCCGATAGGCCTCCTACGGGGTCAGTGGCCTTCCACCTCTGAGTAGTCGGCTTGCCAGTAACGAACGACCAACCATGGAACTTGGTGCCATGGCCGTACATGCCGTTGGCTGTTACGGTGGACGCGTAAAAACTGCGAAATGGGCACTTGAATTGTCCTTTTGCAGTCTTGTAATCGGCTGGCAGTCGGTTTTGTAGGTTTTATAAGTTTATATTTATAAGTTTATATTTTAACAAGAACAAATATAAATAGAAGATTATTATTAACCTCCAATTTTGTTGTGAAATAATAATTATTATGAATGTAGATCATGAAAATGATTCAGAAATGATTCTATGAAAACTGTTTCTTCAATAACTAAAAAATATCTATTTACAAACGGAAGTTTGTTTTCTTTTGTTGTTTTATTTTAGTTAATTTTTATTTATTAATTTGAAAAGAAAACTTATCAAATAATTCATTTCTGTTTTGTTTACTTTTCATGTATGTGAGGAATATTTGGAGTGTTTGATGCTTTCTGTTTGAATGTTGATTTGTAATTGTGTCTCTCCTACCCAGATGGATGATTATTATTTGAATAATTATTATCTTATGATGTAATGCTTAAATTTATTTCTAATTTAAAATAATTGTAAAATTTTAAATAAGTTGATTAATTTTATTTACAATTTTTAAATAAATTAATTTAATTACTATTTTCTAAATAATTCATATTTATTTTAATCAATAAAATTTGGAATACGTATTTTAACAATTTATGTAAATCTCTATTTTTTCAGATAATAAGTTTAAAGTCATTAATTAGAAGAATGCAATCGAACGAAACCTTCGACAAATATTAAACGTCACATTGGTGTTCTTAATGTGTACAGTTTCAACATTATTTATTTTTAATTTGGTTTTTGAGTAAGGAGATTCCCTCCTATGAATCTGGGATTTATAAAAAGTGTAAAAAGTTAATTTCAAAACCATGAACTGTTAAATTTAATAATGTTGATTTAAAAAAACTTACAATGAATTAAGTTGCAAAATATCAGAAGGAAAACTGGAGCTTGAAAGGTTTTGACGATAAATATAAAATTTGACAATAGTTATCATGTAAGGAACTATATCGACCATCTTTTCTTGTTCCTAAATAAATTTCCTAAATAAAACCAAATCAGAGATATGAAAGTTCCCAGATTTGCATTTGTCGGCTAAGCCGAATAACCATATCATAAACAGTATCTGATTAAAAGTTTTCACCGTAGACAAAGCATACGGTTCTGTACACCCTGCGTCAATGCTGGTACGCATTAATCTACAAAATCAAGAAAGTATAAAATAGCTTATCTTTTTATTAATAATTTAATTTCCCTTTATACAATATATATTTTAAACAAAAAAAAGAATATGATCAAAATTCCAATTTTTTTGAATAAATATTGAATTAAAAAATAAACTCATCATAATTAATATTAAAATTAAATATCTCAAAATTAAGCTGTTGAATTTTATAATATGAAATGTCTCCTATATTAAGTTTTATATATTTTAAAAATATAAATTGAAGTAAAAATTTCTCAACATAGAATTAATAAATTTTCTAAAAATATTATCATAATTTATAAATTAGAATCGAGGCCTGAGATATGTTTTAAGATCCAATGATCAAATATTTGTATAAGAAAAGGATATAAAGCAAACAAAAATATTGAATTTCATAAATGTATTTCACTGAAATATTGAAACATAAAAGACTTTTTTTAACATAGAAATTTTAGGATTTGGTATTTTTACTCTCGTTATTTTGTTTTCGTAAGTAAAACTTCCATTAACTAAACCTTAATAACAACAAACTTCTTTTTTTCATGATTGAAATTCATAAAAATAGTGTTAATTTATTTGAAGGGATTAAATAAGTAATAGGAAAGAGTTTTTATTCATAGTGTTATACGATTAATAAATGCTTTTTAAACCAATAAAAATTGAAGATAAATATAAAAATTAGGATATAATAATCAACTGGATGAAAAAAATAGAATAACATGAATAACATAAAACTAGATCTAAAGTTTAATCTGTCGCTGAAGTTTTTATAATATAATAATGGAAATCAGTTAAATGTAAGAATCAATTGAGAAGAATTCTTATTTTTACGATATTTTTAAATGATGAACCTTTTCGGTTAAGTAATAGACATACCTTTTTCTCTTCACTTTTTACATTATCAATATTGTTTCCATCAGTCTCCAGATTGCTCCAGAGACTGACCGGTTGTAGCAGAGTCATGGTTGTGCGGGCCAATTTTTTATTTCTCAGATTCATCACTAAATCATTGATGTTTGTTAGGCTTATTATTTTAAAAATTGTTGCTTTATTTTTCGAAACAAATAATCAGATAACACAAGAAAATATCAAATCAGTTAATCGCAATAAGACGTTTCACCAAATTGCAAAATCGTTTCAATTCCACTCGATTTCAGAATAAAATTGTAAAATTTTCTTTGCTGAAACAATTGTAAAACAAATCTTTTCCGCACAAAAAATTATTTTTATCAAAACTCCCAAAAATAATAGTTTTTGGAGATCAGTTGTAACAAAATATTTTTATAACAAAATATCCTTTTGAGCTATGACGAATATCTTGAATGGTGTTTATTATATGTTGTTTGGTATGTTGTTTTAGGATTGTGTTTCTCCCACCCAGATGGAAGATTGATATTATAAATATTTTGAAACGTCAAAGTATTTATTCAATTGTAAAATTTAAATAACCATCTTTAAAATTAAATTAATATATCATAAATAATATATATCTAAAATATTTTTAAATATTCAAAATTATTTTTTTAATTTATATTATAAATTATTTTGAAATCGAATTATAAATAAATTGTAGTTTAGATTTTTTTAAATAATAAAAAAATTAAAAATAGAATTAAATTTATCAATTAAGAACGGTGAACACTAGTTACGAAAGTTTTATGGAGAATTGTCCTAGAGACGATTCAAGTTGGGATAAAAATAAATGTATTAAAAATCAAATGAGTGTTCTTAATACGAGCAAAATATTGTTTCGAGTAAAAATATATTTTCTAGTATGTTAGGGTCAAAATTATTTTAATTCTAAATTAAAAAAGAAATCAATACTTTCAAAATTTTTTCAAATTTACAAAAGGTTAAATTTTTTATGTAAACAAATTTTCAATTTTTTATTTTCTTTTTTTCATTTTATTTCCCAATATTGTTTTTTAATTTTGATTATAATTCAAAATTAAAAAAAACCGAAATTCTTATTTTCTAAACTTAAAAAATGAACAATAACACTCTCCTGCATAGCAAAACTTAAGGTTCGACAAAATTCACCAAATAAAAATTAGTTTCTAAAACACAAAAATAAAAGAGATTTTAAAATTCCTTGGTCGAATAAAGTATTTCATACCATGATAAAGCTTGGTACACTCATCCGACAAATTATTGTCAATCCCCAGGTCCCGAGAAAGAAGTTTTTGCATCGATTGGAATATAAATCATTATTAATGATTTCATTTTTAATACAACTATTTTAATTGTTCTTTTTTTAAATAAGAACTTTTAAGTTTATTTAATCGTTATTTTTATGTTATTATATATATATGTATATAATTTTTAATATATATTTAATTTTGTATTGACCAAAATAAATATAAAAAATCAATAACAACAACCTATTCTTTATCTTATCCAACATATAAACTCCAGAAACAATTCTATTCTATTGATATTCAAAACCAAACACAATTCCGTTTCACTATAAGAAAAGACGACATATCAATTCCTTATCTCTTAAATTAACTCCAGAAATGATCCTATTCTACCACATTCTGAAACTAAAATTTTTCAGATTCTTAATAAGAAAGGACCATTTTGTATTGATCAACAAAAACTACTAAACAATATTTGACACTCTTTTAATTCATATGTCATAATTTTATTAACTTTCTCTTCTCCTTCTTCTTTTTGACAGACTTTCTCGACAGATCTGTATCAAACTCCTAAGTTAGGTAGTGAACATGTTTTGAATATGCTAAATATATATTTGAATAATTGAAAGTTTAAAAGTAATTTAAATAATAGGGGAAAAATGAGAGTTCTCCACCACACTGGGGTTACCTTAACCATGAAACCGGTCGCGGTGACGATATCAAGCAACATTTCTGATTAGTTCCCGGTACCCTAGCAACGGTCGCGATCACCCTAGAAACGCTTCGGATTGGTCCTTGGTATCCTAGCAAAGGTTTCCCTAGCAACCATCTAAAACACCTTGACAACCGTCACCGTTACCCTAAAAATCATCAAATTCACCTCAACAACTAATCAAATCACCTTGACAATCACCAAAAACACGTTAGAAACCATCACTGTTACCTTAAGCACATGAAAATCACCTTCAAAATCATTGAAAACATGTGTAAACCATCAAAATTACATTAAAAAGTGCAATAAGTACAAAATGTGCAAATCAATACTTGCAAGTGTGCAAATTAAAAACCATCAAATTACCTTAAATCCATCAAAATCATAAAAATAGTGCACAGAGCCTAGGCATGCTGCACATGTGATGCACTGTGCCACCCTGTGCTAATCAATACTGCACATTTGCTAATCAAAACTTCACATGCGCAAGTGTGTAAAATCGATAAATTCACAATTGTGCGAAGTGCAAATTATTTTGATTGACATATTTATGTTTTTAATATAATATCGTTTATAGTGGTGTGGAAAGCCCCACAGCGAGGCAAAAACCCCATATGTGGGCCGAATGCCCATAGGGTATAGAGGGTCAAGGAAGCAAAATATGAAAATTCTGTTTGAACTTATGTATAGGAACCCATAAGTCAATAGTCGGAATATGATCTTAGATTTTTGAAAAAATGCACATAAAATTGATTAGAGAGATGTTGTGTATTATAATGTAAAGTATGGAGAATGACCATAGGTATTAAAGGTTGAAGGAAGCACAAAATCCAAAATCTTTTTAAACACATAAATAGAAACCAATAGGTAAATAGTCAGAATATGATATTAGTTTTCGAAAAAAATCAATACATAGTGCTTTTTTGACATGTTGTGTATTATAATGTAAAGTGGGGGGAAAGTCCATATGGTATAGAAGACGAAGGAAGCAAAATATCAAAAACCTGCTTGAATACATGGAGCCATAGGGTGGAACTCATATATGAATAGTCAGATTCCATTTCCACATTTTCGACAAAGTTAAATTATGACGAAGATTTTTTATATTTTTGAACGAAAATAACTAGTAGCTACCATAGTACAAAGTTATTTCAAAAGATTTATAGGTGATCAGGCTTAAAAATAATTTTTTGTTTTTTTAACTCTATGAATAAATCATAACTAACCATATAGTTTGTGATCACGCATTTATATAACATGAACTTGAAATAACCAAATTTGCTGAAAACAAAGAGAAACTAAATTAATTTAATAATATCTTAAACAATCAAAAAATATATTATAAATCATATTAAGTAATTAAATTTCAAATTAAAATTTCTTTTTAATTTTAATATTAATTTATATTTTTTTAATATTAGACCTGAATAAAGCATTGGCAGCGTCACTAAATCCTTTTCAGAGACAATTCCACATATGTTTCTTCTGAAAAATAACGTACAGAAACCAAATTTATGTTTCGTAAAACATTTTATAAAAATGAAAATCAATTATGATTATTAAATTTGGACTCCATTTTTTAATGAGAAACTCATTAAAATTCAATAAAAAATTTAATTTTTTTCTACTCAAAATTTTTATATTATTTCTAAAATGCAAAAACATCTGCTTTGCCGTTATAAAATGAAAACACTTCACTCCTGAAATGTCTCCTTTCAAATTAAATTTATAATTTCCCGTCTTATTTATATTGTAATAATGCGCCACACTTGACAAATAAGAAAAACTTTAAAGCAATTTTGAATAAATTTATGGCTTCATTTTTTTAAAGTTTTTTTATTTCTTGTGAAGCTATTATATTTATAAAATATGTAATAATAATAATAATAATAATCATAATTATTATTATTATTATTATTATTATTATTATTATTATTATTATAGTCATAATACCTAACTGATCATAAGAAATTTTTATTTTATTAATTATTGATAATATTACTGAACGTTACCGTAATTCGAGTGCATAATTAAATTACTATAATTATGAAAAAATATAATGAAAAATTATAAAATGGCTATCATTAATTAGTTTAATAGTGGTATAGAAAATATTAATTATTGTTGTGAGGAATATTTGGTGTGTGGATGTTTGTGTAGTGTTTGTGTGTATAAATGTTGTGTGTTGATTTGGATTGTGCCTCTCCCAACCAGATGGATTATAAATATTTAATTTCTTATAATATGAAACTAATTTATTTAAATTTAGATTTAATATTCAAATTTTTAATTTTTATTATTGAAACTTTTAAATAATTTTATTGATTTTATTTTTGTAAATTTTTAAATAATTAAAATCAAATTAATGTTTAAAAATGACTGTAAAAATATTTTATTTCAGCCAATAAAATTTAAATTAAATATTTTTAAATAAAATAATCTTCTCAAGTATAGTTCAGATTATAATTAGAGATATTGAAAATTGATTGATGGATTTAAGTGAAAGCAATACTATTGATCATCATAAAGATGATAAGAAATGTGAATGTAATAAATGTTCTGTCAAATGTGTGAGTTCTCATAACAATTGTAAAAGAAAATATTAATATTTTCCCTATCCAAATACAGAATTGCATCTCAAGAATGTTCTCAAGCTCATATCGAAGACAAGAATTATCCTTTTCCAGGAATTTCCAGGATTTTAGTAATAAATAACAATAAATTGTAAATTATGTAAGTCTTACTATAAATTGAGGTCCGTTTCTAAATTTGTTTATTCGGAATTCAAGTTGAAGTAAAAATATCTTCTTTGAAGAATGTCTTTTTAAGAAAGTTAAGAATATCATAAAAATTGGTGACTTTCAAAATTTATTATTATATAAATGGTGAATTTCATTGAATATTAATTTTAAATTTTTGAGAATACATGTATTGAATCACATGTGATCCGAATGGCTTTTTAGCACCTGTCAAAATACTAATTGCATTTGTTTTAATGGAAAAGAAAAATATTATATTAAATATAATAAAATCAAATAATTCCTATTTTATTAAAAATGATATTTTAAATAGTTTCACTTTTTCAATTACAAGTTTTATTACAAAAGGATTTCGGTTTAAATCAACCTTGTTGATAGACTTTTATATCTTACAATAATTGTTTTTCAAAAATGACTTTAATATCAAATAAAATAAAACAAATTGACAATATTAAATTACTAATAATGAAAAATATTTGTTTCTGAATTTCAAGATAAATTTATATTAAATATCAATAGGGGCAAAATGAGAGTTCTCCATCAATCAATAATTTTTCCAATAATCTAGATTACCATGGAAATGGTGATGTCACCTTGGCAACGGACCACGGTATCCAATGAAATTGCTAGGTTACTGTAGAAATCGGTACAGTAACCAATGAAAACGCGTCTGTAGCCATGGTAAAAGGTAGTTATGTTATACCGACCTCTCTCCCATGCTTGAAATCTCATCACGTTGCGAGGGGTTACCGGTTGCCATAGCAACGGATATAGGTTACCAAACGTGATGAGGTCGTTTCCAATGACGCACGTACCATAGCTACGGTTCCCATAACCATAGCAACGGTTCCAATCACCCTAGTAACGGTTGCAATCACCATTGCAACGGTTCAAATCACCTTAGCAACCGTCGCGATCACCCTAGCAACAATTCCAACCACCCTAACAACGGTAACCAAAGTCTTAGTTACCATACTAACAGTAAACAAGGGTCATTTTTCATTAGCAACGGGTACATTGATTCAAGGCGGTTGTAACCATGGTAACGGTTACAGTATCCATACCAACCGTAGAAAAAAGTGCTAATTGATCACTGCACACTGCAAAATGTGCACATTTTTAATGTGCTAGCACAGTGCTTTTTTAAGATGCACATGTGCAAAAGTGCAAAAATCAATACATAATTTTTTTTAAAAGTACTAGTGTCAAAAATCAATATCATGTTTTTGATGCACATTTTGATTGTCTATCTGAATGTGCAATTAGAAATTTCACATATTGATTATTTTTTCCTATAATTAACATAATGCGTAAATTTACACAAAAAGCTCATCGATTTAAGAGACACAAGGAAGCAGAATATCAAAAAAGTGCGTAGGCATTTGAATAGAAACCCATATACGTACATTCTGCAGTTTTACCTAAATTGTTAGGGTTAGGGTTAAGGTTAGGGGTTAGGGATTAGTGTAAAAGATAATTCTAACGGAATAAATGTTCTTCCGTTAGGATTACCTTAAACCAATAAATAAAAATAAATTTATTTTATTTATTCTTTTCTTTTTGAATCAAAAAAAACTCGATAACGAATAGTTGATTGTTGTGTGCAAGCATTTTAAAAATTATGAGAGAGAGTGTCATGTGAAGCATTGTTGATAAGATCATGTGATCCAAAAATCAATATTCAAACAGCACTCTCAACTAATATTTTAGGAGTTTTCAGTTAGACTTACGAAAGTGATTGTATAATCATTCATTTCTTATATAAAAACAATAAAAAAGAACATAATCAGTGATCTGATGATGACGGTTAAACCGTCGAAATATATTATCACAAAATATATTTTTAAATGACGTTTATTTGTTTAGAATACAAAATTGACAATTAAATATTTTTGCCAATATATGTTTTAACATCAAAAATGTCATAGATTTTACATAAAGAGACAAAAAGTCGATTAAATCACAAGAATTCGGTAATGTAATCTAACACTGGAACAAATGCACTAATAGTACTTTTCAGTTACGTTAAGATCTTTAGTTTAGGCGGTCATCAGAAAAGGAATATACTGCAAAAGATCATCTTTAATAATAATAATATTCATAATAATAATGAATCAATGAAATAGAAACGGATGACCGCCACAACGAACTCTAACACTATAATCATTTAAATCTGTATATATCCATAACAAACATAACTTTGAAACAAAAACTAATATTTGTTTTCTAAATTGATTATAGAAAATTTAAATTATTGTCCATTCAATTTTCCAATAATGTGATTTAAAATCCATTGTATTAAAATGTTTAAAAAAATTTAAATTACCAAATTTGTTTTCATATTTTTAAATAAAACGTGTTTTAATGATCTGCTAATTAAAATATATTAATCTATTTATTTTTCTTTAATTTTCTCCCATTAGCAATTAATTTATCTTTATTTTTCAATTAAATCTTCAAGAGATTCAAAGGATGTTTATTAAATGTAGGTAAGACGAGTTACTAAAAGGAAAATGCTTCGAAAAAGTTTTATTAAACCTAAGTATAAGATAGTATTTGCAGAACTTTTTAAAAGTATATTTCAAGAAAATTATGGTCATCCAAAATTACACCTGTTAAACAAAGTAGTTCCAATATGAGATACTTCGGCAGTTCCATTCCAAATTTAATTATAAAAGGATTTAATGTACATTAAAATAGTGTTATTATTTTATGATAATAGACTTATAAATACATATTAACTCCAAATTTCAGTCGTACATTTTATTAAAGCAATAAAATTATTTCTTTACATTTTGTCACAAATACACTAAAACATTGTCAAAAAAATTAAACAGTTAATTGCTCATTGTAGCCCTAAGAATTTCATTCAAACTTTTGTTTGTTTACAGCTCATGTTTCGTCTTCAGCAAAAATATTTAATGCTATTTAATTTAAAATAAAATGATTTAAAATTAGATATTATAATTAACTGTTTAGAACGCATTTTATAACTATGGCACTTTTAATTTCACAAAAATTAAAATTTAGTTTATTTATTTTTTACCATGAAACAACACGTCAGTTGATTACTTGGAAAAAAACTTGATAATTGATTTTGTTGAGACGTAATACAGAAAATGACATAAAAAAGCATTTGTCCGAAAGAAAATTTATACGACTTGAACCTCTAAAAAATTTCTGCTTGGAAAAGCAAAATTTTCCTTTAATCAATCTTGAAAGGTGTAAAGACTAGGTGAATAGGCATCTTAAAAGCATTATTTATAATTTTAGAAACAAACATGTTATCCTTTTCATATCTGCCATTATGAGTATTATATTAGGTTGGGAACTAAGTAATTGCTGATTTAAGTTATAGATGTATCTTCCTATTTTTATGATATTTGTAAACGTTATAAATTTCTTTTCCATATATATATATATATATATATAT
>MQRK01198498.1:289-12383 GCA_001938485.1 Girardia tigrina
AAAATATTATTGTTCAAATATTCATTTAATTTATTTATTTGTCCCCATTTAATCAAATTATTTTCATTATAAATTGTAGTCATTAATTATGTCTGCAAAAAAATTAGGTCATGATGAATTAGTGTCTCAAATAAAATTGAGCATGGTTAAACACTCCGATTTGACAAATAAATTGAAAAATGATCGACAAAAGTTGAAAGATTTAGAGGAAGATATACGCAAATGTGAAGCAAAAGAAGCTGCATTTCAAAGTGTCGGACAATTTGTAGGAGAAATCTTAAAAAAAATAACTGACGAAAAGTATATTGTAAAATCAAAGCATAACAGATATGTTGTTGGATGTCGAAGTGTGTTAGATAGAAGCAAGATGAAAGAAGGAACAAGAGTGAGTCTTGACATGAAAACGTTGACAATAATGAAGATATTGGAAAGAGAAGTCGATCCAATCGTATATAAAATGACAAAAGAAGATCCAGGAGACGTTGATTATTCATCAGTCGGAGGACTGTCAGAAGAAATACGAGAATTGAGAGAAGTAATTGAGTTACCAATCAAAAATCCGGAATTATTCAAAAGAGTCGGTATTAAAGCTCCAAAAGGTTGCTTGTTGTATGGTCCACCAGGTACAGGAAAAACTCTTTTAGCTCGAGCAGTTGCAAATCAACTTGATTGTAATTTCATCAAAGTTGTATCAAGTAGTATAGTTGATAAATATATTGGTGAAAGTGCTCGAGTTATTAGAGAAATGTTTCAATATGCAAAAGATCATGAACCTTGNGTGATTTTCATGGACGAAATCGATGCGATTGGAGGAAGAAGACTCAGCGAAGGAAATAGTTCAGACAGAGAAGTTCAAAGAACTTTAATGGAGTTATTGAATCAAATGGATGGTTTTGATAGTCTGGGTTGTGTAAAGATAATCATGGCCACAAATCGGCCTGATGTATTAGATCCAGCTTTACTTCGACCAGGAAGACTTGATCGTAAAATAGAAATCGGTCTTCCAAACAGAGTTGCTAGAGCAGATATTCTTAAAATTCATAGTGACAAAATTGCGAAACACGGAGAGATTGATTGGGATGTAATAGTGAGTTTATCTGAAGGATTCAACGGAGCCGATTTACGAAATGTCTGTACAGAAGCAGGAATGTTTGCGATTAGAAGTGAAAGAGAGTATGTGATAAACGAAGATGTAGTAAAAGCTGTAAGAAAAGTGGCAGACGCAAAAAAATTAGAAGGAAAGTTAGAATACACAAAAGTCTAATTTATCATATTTTGTTTTAAATATATATTTTCTAATTTAATTCAATTTTTCATTAAATAATTTTATTTAATATTTTGAAATAATTTTTTTAATTATTATTTAATCGTCCCATAATTCGTTTAAAAAGTCATCAAAAACGTAAAGTTGTAAGATATTGAAGACACAAAAACGCAGTGGCAAACGTCAGCAACCAATTTTTTCTTCCTATTTCAATGTCATAAAAGTTTAATATCTTTCGTTCAAGATTTCTTAGGGTCATTTAATAGGGTGTATTTAAGTAGGGTTGAAGAATAAATTACTTTATCTGACAAAAATACCACTATCTACTGACCAGTAGGTTTGATAAGCAGACATACTTGACCCACAAAAGCAACATTTCTTCAGATTCGAAACAGCATTTTCTTTTAAAAACAACACTCATCCATTTAAAATTATATTTATAGACAATAAATTTCGACGGATCTACCGTCATCTTCAGGTCACTAATTAATAATCAATTCACCTGTACATAAATACAAAAATGATGATTATGTAATCGAATACATGAAATCATGCTAATCAAAAATTCTCAATAAGCTGGTTGAGACTGCCGATTGAACATTGATTTTAGGGCAACGTGACCTACTTAACAATGCTTCACACGACACTCTCTCCAATAACTATAAATGCTTTAAATTTGTTTTAGAAAAATATTTTTTTATTCATCCAAACTCATTAAATACCAAATTTGAGGCGTTTAGGTTGTAGTAAAAGAATCTCTAACACCGCAATCGAAATCTGAGGTAAAAAATTCACAAAAACCCTGGAGTCGTCAAAAGAGAATAATACACCAATTACAAATACACCATTTGGTTTATAAATATTCTGTTGCATAAAAATAAAAACAAATCAAAATCAAATTATCACCTTCCTTTAAATCTCCAGCAAGTGAGTTTAAGAAGTCGTTCATATAAGTTGAGTTTCAAATTATCTCTGCTGCTCGTGGATTTCTTGCATCTACTCGAGATTCAAATTGAGCAAGAAAAGATGCCTCAGACACTCAGAAATTGAAAACTAATATTTCTTTGTTTCAACACCTTCCCCAACAAGAATTTATGGAATCTCCTATCTCTTTTTTCGAAATCTTTAGATTATTTTATTAGATTTCCACACAGCGTTGGCCTTAGATAAATTATATCATTTAAGTTTTGTGCTGCAGCATCGAACACAATTCTAACTTTTGAAAATTTGGCAGATAAAAAGCAGCTTTTGTGTCAGAGTATTTTGACTTCTCTTTGTTCAAATGATCATCCAATAATTTTTACAGAAGTCCCTACGAGTTTCACCTTTCTAAAGTTTCTTTTCAAGCTTTTTGATTTTGATTCATATAGTTGTATTTTTAGTTAATTGCATGGAGTTCCAACAGTATAACACTTTCCATCATAACTAATTGTCTTCTGCATCTCTTCTATTTTTTTCCATCGCCTTTTGTTAAGTCTGCTAGTGCGTCACGGAATTCTTCTATTTTTCAAAAATAAGCTGGAATAGTTTCTGTCAGAATTTCATCACTGAGTGGTTTGGATATTCCAAAGTTTAGGATAATTCTTTCTATTGTTTTCTTATATATTCGACCGATATCTGTCCATCCAAATTTTGGTCTTTTAACTATTGGGCCATGTCTTTCTACAATTCTTTCTTCTATTGATCGATGACTCTACTTTCTCTATGATTTTTCTAATAAATTATTGTTATCCAATTACGAGTTCTGGATGCAAGACCACCCGGACCCATAGAAATGCGCCCTCCTCCGATACATTTATCAAAGAACCAGAAACTCCGGTTGTTTACAACTACTTAATAGACTTTGGTTTGATTGAAAAACAACTAAAATATTTCATTTTCCGATACGATTTTATCGGTCAGATTGTTTGCAATATCACTAGTTTCGTTTTTAGGAGATAAATACAAAAAATATGCATTGTGTAGGTATATAATTACAAAAATATTAAGATTAAATTGAATACATAATTGAACAACAAGAAATTTGGAAATCCAAACAAAGTGTTTTTTTTTAAAACAACACTCATCCATTAAAAAATATATTTATAGAAAATATATTTCAACGGATCAACCGTCACCTTCAGGTCGCTAATTAATAATCAATTCACCTGGATATAAATACAAAAATGATGATTATGTAATCGATTACATGAAATCATGCTAATCAAAAATTCTCAATAAGCTGGTTGAGACTGCCGATTGAACATTGATTTTAGGGCAACGTGACCTAATTAACAATGCTTCACACGACACTCCCAATAACTGTCTAAATGCTTACACAGAATTTTGAAATTATCAAAATTAACATCACATTTACATTTTTTCCTATGTTCTGCAATATTAGTCTTACTCTCTTTTCGACCATGTTCCTAAATTCATTTACAGAGATGAGATCTTTCAACCAGAAGATCCAGAAAAGGTAAGACTGCATTCCTTTCATTTTCAACTGTAAAAGTAACATTTGAATGTAACGAATTCATAAAATTTAAAAATGGAATTACATCAGTCTGATTTTTAAAAACTAGAAATATATCATCATGATAATTTGAAAGAAAATCTCTAAGTTACGAGTCTGGAATTTATAGGTAGCAAACTGATACAGGTTTATATACTTCAACGAACAGTTTTCGTGAACTTAAGTATAAAAGAAACATGATCAAAGGTTTAATTTATCGCTCCTGGTCGTTGTCATCCACTTTTGTTAAATCTGTAGAAAGTGTTAATAAATTAGTTCTTTGTTAAATCAGAATGGTTATTCTAAATCTTTTCTAGAAAAATAAATAAAGGAAACAGTATATAAAATACTTTTGAATGATTTTTCGAAAAATCAGAGTTTGGCTTCTCCTGATGGACCTAAGAAAGAAATCGAAGGATCATTAGATATTGACAATATGCCTAAATATTGTTTAATTGTACCTTATTCTGAAGAATTTAAAAACTTTAAAAATGCATTGTTAAAAGCAACTAACAATGAATTAAATTTAAAAATTATATCACGATCTCATAAAATTCAAAATATGTTCAGTAATAAATCTATTACACCTTTAACACTTTGTTCTAATATTGTTTATAAATATAAATGTAATAGGTGCGATGCCACATACATTGGAGAGACTTTCTTTCAACGTATCATAATGATATATTTCTAGTTTTTAAAAATCAGACTGATGTACTTCCATTTTTAAATTTTATGAATTCGTTACATTCAAATGTTACTTTTACAGTTGAAAATGAAAGGAATGCAGTCTTACCTTTTCTGGATCTTTTGGTTGAAAGATCTCATCTCTATAAACGAATTTAGGAACATGGTCGAAAAGAGAGTAAGACTAATATTGCAGAACATAGGAAAAAATGTAAATGTGATGTTAATTTTGATAATTTCAAAATTCTGTGTAAGCATTTAGACAGTTATTGGGAGTGTCGTGTGAAGCATTGTTAATTAGGTCACGTTGCCCTCAAATCAATATTCAATCGGCATTCTCAATCAGCTTATTGAGAATTTTTGATTAGCATGATTTCATGTAATCGATTACATAATCATCATTTTTGTATTTATATCCAGGTGAATTGATTATTAATTAGTGACCTGAAGATGACGGTAAATCCGTCGAAATTTATTGTCCATAAATATAATTTTAAATGGATGAGTGTTGTTTTTAAAAGAAAATTATCATCCGGATTTCGTTTTATCAAAGATTTTTTTTGTTCAGTTTATTATTATCGTTAATCTCATTTCAGTTGAATCGTTTCATTTATACAACATAGTGTTTTATTTACAACCTGAGTCCTTAAATATAACAAATGATAAATATAAATATTGAATACTTATCTTATCTATATTCACTGAAAGCCAGAGATACGATTTAATATCAAGAAGGCGACTTGATAATGGATTGTATGATTCAGTACTACGAAAAATATTTCTTTAAATAAACTTAATAAATTTTATTATTATTTTTAAATTTTATTTTATTATTAAAAATACCCCCAAAAAGTAATTTTCACCTAATTCTTTGAATTCTTATATTAAATTCTTAAATATATATAATTTAATTAAAGCTTTTTTTATATAATTATTGGACATGTTTCGATGTTTACATACATCATCATCAGCAATTTTCAGATATTTAGTATATGAATATTGAATTGTTTGAATAATACAATTTTAATAGATATATTTACTTTAAAAGGTAACCAAAATTAATTATTATTATTAATGAAAGTATTATTGGGTAATAACGGCAAAAAGAATATTTTAATTAAAAATTTTAAGAATTGAAATAACCTTACTTTACCCATTCTGAATGTTAATTGATGGGTTGTAGTGTCTTATTAGTAGAGATTCATAAAACTGTCGTTCGTAATGTGAATCAAAACCCTTTTGTAGAACAGGAAACTCATCTTTTGAAATGGATGAGGTTCTATCCTTGCAACATAACCAATGATTAAGTACCTTACTCGATCGCCTCATTTGCGAGTGCTCGCTAATCCGGCTTTTGAGATGACGATTTGTCTCTCCGATGTACGAGTTTTGACAACCGTGACAATTAAATTTATATACCAGATTAGCTTGCAGATCACAAACTGTTTTCGATTTGTGATGTGACAGAGACTAAGTTAGCACTACTTATTGTTCTACAAATACTCCTTAACGCTCTAAATCCTTCAGAATATAGAATTTTAATGATTTGTTTGTATTCTTCAGTATTTTCTTCTTTTAATTGTTTTTAACTCGTGCATCTGTACATAATTTGTCTAATGTTACCCTAATGTTGTGTTCTATTTCCTTGCTTGTATACATATTGTCCCTCAAGCGCCTTCTAAGAATATTTAAACCCTGTTTTGCAATTTCAAAACTGGACGACAAATTCCAAACTCTGTGAGCAAGCCCTTTTATCATACCCTCTCTATATTTTTCCTCACAAAAACTCTGTGGTGTTGTGTAAAGACCTGTATCTGTTACCTTTCTGAATAATTCAGTTTTATAGTCTCCATTCCTCCTAGTGACAAGAATGTCCAGAAAGGAAAGTAGATAATAAACTTCCCTTTCTGGACATTCTTGTCACTAGGATGAATGGAGGCTATAAAACTGAATTATTCAGAAAGGCAACAGATACAGGTCTTTACATAACACCACAGAGTTTTTGTGAGGAAAAATATAGAGAGGGTATGATAAAAGGGCTTGCTCATAGAGTTTGGAATTTTTCGTCCAGTTTTGAAACTGCAAATTAGGGTTTAAATATTCTTAGAAGGCACACAGATGTTTACGTGGTACGATCCATAAGTCCTTAGATTCGACAAGAAAGCAAAGTCCAATCAACTTTATTTTTTCAGAATCAGTACATGACATCAAAGTAAATCATTTCTCAATTTATGAGCCGTGTACATCAATACACTTGCGCCAGCGAGCAAAAAACTCAGAGAACGAATTTTTGTAAAAATTTGGAGGCGAAGAATTGAGAATATCAAGGACTTTCTCCTTGAGGACATAAACTGAATGAAAGTGGACACCTTTCAAATGTTTCTTTAGGTGTTTAAACAACGCAAAATCATTTGGGGCTAGGTCAGGGCTATAAGGGGATGGGAAACCAACTGAAAGCCACAGTCATCCACAGCAGTCAAAGTTGCTCGCAAAGTATGAATGGGTGCATTGTCTTGAAGGAGCCACAATGGGATCCCTCTTGGCTTCCTACGAGACTTTCTCATATTTCGAAGTAATTCAACATAATACTCACTATTCATTGTCAGTCCTTTCTCAAGGAAATCAATTTTAATAATACCATGGGAATCCCAGAACATAGTCAAAATATCCAGTTATCGGGATACCAGTCAGTCACCTGTGGTATTAAACGGCTCCGTATAACGTCGAAGTACTGTTGGGAGTTCATCGAGGCAGTCACAACATGAATGTGATGGAAGCCGTGGTGGCTTATGCAACCCCATATCATGACTTTTTGCAGCGATTTGTAATATTGAGCCGTCTGAAGTATTGATACGACCTCCACAACGCGTGGCACTAACTGGTTGAGCCAATTGCACTTCGAAAGTTGATTTCTCGCTGAATATCACTTATGGAACAAAAGGTAATTGTGCTGTCTAGAAATAAAGTTACATAAACTAGTCATTTTCCTTAAATTTACACTTGTTACTGTACTTGCGAAATGGAACTCCCTTTTTGCCATTGCTTGGCCGTTTAGTCTTTGTGCGCTCTATCCCAAGCTAAATACGCATGTCACATCTTTTCGTTTGTGGGGATACGTCTTTTTCAGCGATTATTGAGTGCACGTTTATATTCTCCTTTGGAGAAGTTTGTTCAGTCTTATTAACCGGCATCGGCTCTTTCTTTCCTTTCAATATTTTCTCATGAATTTTCTCAGAATCCGAATTAACCGCTCGCGGAATGTGTTCTACGTAGCCGAGGAATCCGATTAACATACTGATTATCCATGGGCATAGTAAATTTATTGATTGTTTTGTTTGTCTCTCAACGGTTTCTAATTTAGCAGATTCACAACCCATATTAATTAATTAATTTATTTTGTTTATCGTTGTAAGAGAAGTAAACCTCGTAACAGCAAATAATGTCAAAAAACTCCAAATTCAAAAAAATGTATTTTGATGAAAATCAACGATTCAAACAATTTGTTTTTTTTGCTATATTTAAATAAAAGTTTTTAATAGTTACATATAAAAATTTACATAAAAAATATGTATAACAATTTCTGATACATAATTCTTATGCATAAAAAAATAAAACTCAACAATAAAAATTTTTTTTATAAAAGTTACAACACAACAGCGACCAAGGGCAGATTCATTATGGGTTTTGACACAAATCTTCCACCTTCGTTTAAACGTCACCGGACTGAATGCACCGACAGAGGGCTTGAAAATTCCTTCTTGATGTCCACAGCTGTGATACGATGATTTTTCATACTGGTTTTCAAGATCATGCAATCATGTTGAGACGATAAAAGTCTCCTACGGTCGCAGTGACACCTTGCAGACGAAGACGAGCCTGTTGTCGTAAGTCGTTTGATTATGTCACCCACCTAACCACACATATGTTGAGGAATATATCAAATTTTATAAATTTATATGTATTTTTTGTTTAAATTAATAAATATTGACAAATATTTATATTTTTCATAAATGAAATATTTATGATATTAAATATAAAATTATATTTTTTATATAAATAAATAAGGCATTAAAAAAGGTTTAAATAAATAAACGTAGAAGGAAAGATAGATATTTATAAGGAAAGAGTAAATAATAAATTAAAATTAAAAAACAAAATTAATTAATTTATAAAAGACCTAATATAAAAGGTCATCATTAATTAATAAAAGTGAATGATTTTAAAAGTTCAGACAAGAAAGGAATATGAACCTATTTATTTATTCAAAGTGCAGAGAATTTGTCAGCACAGCGTCCGTTGTATTTAAACCGGCCAAGAATTTGAAAAGAATCACTTAAAAAAATCACATTGAAATAGTGCGAGGCAAAAAGAGAATCTTGAATTATAAAAAGTAATTAACATTAACTATATATTAAATATTATATTTTATATATCACGCTGTAAAGTGTGATTTAAACCCTAAAACACAGTTACTCGAGTTTTCGCTAAGACTCTCGAAACAAATATAAAATCGGCCAGGGCCCAAACAAAGCATAAATCTTCTACCTTTGATTTTTGTAATTATTGTAGATAATAAATATATTTTATAAAATCAGAGTTTTATTCAGTTAATCAAACTAAAAAGAAAGACTCAACACATACACAAAAAGGATACACTGTCTTGCACTGTTTAAATCCTACTTAACCGAAGTTTTAAACCCGCTATATATAATTATATCTATAATTAAAATTATATTTGCATTATCCAATCAAAATTACCTTTATGCTGCTAATTTTTGACTGTTTAACACTGCATTTCTTTGTTTAAAACCCTTAAATATAAGTTACATGCACTCATTGTGTGCATTTTACACACATACACAGAAATATACATACATACAACCCATAAAAACAGGGAATCAGAAATTCACATACACATAGTACACACCAATTTTTTTCACTGTTTAAAACCCATTTTGAATTATAAATTATGGCATCTTTATTTCATTTTTCGGATATTTCAGGGATTCAAGGCCTTCAGTATCAGATTTAAATGAAAAGTAAACGATTTTTTTATTAAAATAATTTAAAATATATTTTATAGTTACTCAAAATGTCAGGAGAAACCATACCCTTTAGTCAAAATGAATAATAAAATCGTAATTTTTTATTTATTAAAATCCAAATTTATTAATTTTTAGATTATCACAGTTGGTCAAGTCGGTTAATAGACTCCTTTAGCAACTATCAGGATTACTTTTTGTTAGCCTCTCAGTTAGGCATAGGCAAAGAAACAACGAAAAACATAATCTGGAGATACAAAAAACAGGATCCGTTGCTGCAAAGAAACGGGATGCCCTAGACATTCCATTATTACAGAGGAAATTGGGTATAAAATATTTGAATTTCTGGAAGAATCCCCATACTCAACCTTAGTTGAAATGTACCAATTTTTGCTACTCCAGTGCAATGTGAATTGCTCACCATCAACAACAACAGATATTTTTGAGATTAATAAATGTATTCTCTTGGTTTCTTTTTTTAAAAATAATAATTATATCTAAAATAGTAAATCAATAATATTTAATTATATCAATAATTATATTAAAAAATATCTAAAAAATTTAATTTTAAAGCAGGTTTTAAACAATGCAATAAATGTTTAAAACACTGCAAAAAACAGTAAGAAATTCACTCCAAATTCGAACGGGCCAATCACAATCGCCCAAAATTCTACTCTAACAAAAACCAACTGGCCAATCACGAGACAGAAAAAAATATATCACGATGTGGTCTTTAATTCCAATTTTGAAATTTTCAAAATGTGACTTGTCAACAATCGCAATTTTTTATGGATTTATTTTTTAACATAAATATTTATTATTTTTTTACAGATTTTATTTATTATATTTATTTTAAAATCAATTATAGGAAAAAAGAAAACAACAGTCATAATTGTTATATGATCAAAATCAAAAGAAAAATGAACTATTTCTTTCGATAGTTTTGAAGATAAAAAGCTATTTCGACTTTATTTTATTGATTTCACTTTGAATGTTTTCAATATGGTTTGATTTGTGTAGATAAAGAGACCTCAACCAGTCTAAACTTTTCTGAACGTGATATCTTAAAGGGTTCTCCATGATTTTTTTCAACCGTTACTTGATCGGCTATTAATTGACTAACGTATTCCKGAAAAYTCGATAGTTTTTATTTAATTTTTGTAGTTCTAAATAACCGAGTTGTTTTGGTTTTGGGGTTTCGTTGAAATGTTGGCATATCGGTGTGATTATAGCACTTTTATCAATAAAAAGAAGTCGAAATAAGAATATCTCCTTTTTAAATATTTATTTATTTATGTACAAATTGCAGACAGTTTAGAATAGTTTTAACAAAAACTTAAGCCTTGATATGTGAATTTAAATTTTAAATAGATGGTGAAGCAATTGTACTCCAACCAACTTAAGTTTATTTATATAAAAATATGGTTATGTCACGTCCCTCTTGAGTTATAACATTCTTGAATGCTCTTGAGCCCCCAGTGGTTATTAAGGGTCAACCACAACCCAATGTTATTTTATGAGTTTTTCACGGTCTCGGATATATTTATCTGTAAACGGGTCGGACACCTCTCCTTGTTTGACATCTGACTAACAGTGCCAAGCTCAGAGGGCCTGCGGGTTCAGTTCAAGACAGGACGGGCTGTGGGCCCCCCTCCAGCTCAGCGCCGCTCGGGGCTGATTTCATGTTATGTAATATGTTTTCCTCTTGCTACGTGCATCCCTCATGCTTGTTAACTCGCGTATGTATTATTATACTTGTGTCGTTGTTATATGTTGTATGTGAGACTTGCGGCACTGTTAGGTTTTGTGTGAAACTTGCAGCACTGTTATGTAGGTCGTTGATCGGTCTAAAATTAGAATTTATTAAATCGCATCAAATGTGGTTATTATAGATTATTATATGTTCACTATATATTGAATATTTTATATCGATTCATTCACACGGATTCATTTCATGTCAATTTATTTTATACCGATTCATTTCTTATCGATTCATTTTATATCCATTCATTTCTTTCAATTCATTTTTATCAACTCATTTTATATCAATTCATTTCTTTCAATAACATGTTTTATTTATTATTCATTTATGAGCAATTAGTGCATAAAAGGATTCCCACTAACTCGTTTTCTCTCACACATCGACTGTCATTACTTTATTACACTAGTAAGAAATAATTCGCTTTTCATTTTTATTTTATTTTATTTTACAATCATAGCGGACACTTTAAGCGAACCGCTTCAGTCACATGGCCAACGGGTAACCCGCGACCTGACCCCGAGTTGATTTGTCAGAGACGCGCCCTCGCTGCAGGTCTACGCGAGCTCTTCCCCTCGGCTCTACATCTCCTGATTTGCGGCGATAACCTATTCACCTTAACTCTCTTTTCGCCGGTGTTCAGATCAATTCGCTGCTTGCTGATATTCATTTATGGGTGAGGATTGCGACTACCAGTCTTTTTGTTTGTACCAGTCATTATTGAACAAGAAATGCACATCTGACGTGGCAAAACTTAACAATTCACGAAATGCAACTTCATCAAGTATACTGTGATTAGTAGTATTACTTCTCCAAAGATTGCAGCACAAATCAATAGTCTCTTTCAA
>MQRK01198499.1:3309-13338 GCA_001938485.1 Girardia tigrina
TTGATATAGTTTTTGATTAAATATTCAAATATGAAAAAATCAATGAATGGGAAATTTTAATATTACATTTTAATTTCTCATAATTTTATTGGATAAAAAGACATTATGTAATTTTTAAATAAACATTAATTTCTAAAATATATTAAATTTAATAAGTTAAAATCATTTATTAAAAATATTATTAAAATTCATAATTATCAAACTTTAATTAATTAGTACTTAAAATTAATATCATTAAATTAATTTAATTAGATTCAAATAATCAATCAAATAACATATCAATCCCATCTGAGTAGGAGAGTCACAATTCTAAACAGCATACAAACAACAAACTTACAACATTCCAAATTATCCATCACAAACGTTATTCTAGAAAAACCTGTGTCAGGTTTATGTGGAATGATAGTGAATGATCCACTTCCTTAGACATCAAAGATAGCTGAAAAGCGTAATCCTGCTCAACAATCAGTTGATAACGTCAAAGCCACTCATTTTTAGGATTAAGCTGTAGAAACAAGGAAATTTTGGTGAAAAAATGTTAACCCAAGCATTTTATTAACCAGATAGAAATCCTTCGGACGACCATTTGTTTTTACAATTCAAAAATTAAGAGAATCTTGTAAATATTCATAAAATGTCAAATATAAATCACACAAGTTTTAAAAAATGAGTAGATTTATCATGAGATACATAGAGCTGAAAAATGGTAACCTATGTCTTTAAAGATTAAAATTGTTATAATGGCCCTAAAATCAAATGATAAACTCAAGTAACTAAATAAGCTTTTCTTTTGTTACTTTCTGGTTACATTGTTTTACATAATCTTTTTATATAAATAATGGTAATATTAAATCATTAAAAATATAATCTTAATAAGCTTTGACGTTATCAACTGTTTGTTGAGCAGGATTACACTTTTCAGCTATCTTTGATGTCTAAGGAAGTGGATCATTCACTATCATTCCACATAAACCTGACACAGGTTTTTCTAGAATAACGTTTGTGATGGATAATTTGGAATGTTGTAAGTTTAATGTTTGTATGCTGTTTATATAAATAATGATAATATTAAATCATTAAAAATATAATCTTACTAAAAAGCTCTAATTTGTAAAACATTTTAGAGACAGTTTAACAATAGAAGTAAAAAGAATTTCTAACTTACTATTATCATGTTTATTATTTTATGTTTATTATCATAACTGAAAATACCTAAAAATGAAAACAAATTTTCTAAAATAACATTGAATATTCCATTAGAATTTATTTGTATGAGTTGTATTCAATATTGTTAATCACGTTTATGCCATTTTCGATATCAGAAATTTTAGAATTCATATTGATCACAAAACTTTATTAATGCCAATAATACACATATATAAACCGATTTCTCGCTCAGCTAAACATTTCGCCAAAATCCATTTATGAAAACTTCCTTTCAATTTAATTTGTAAAATTTAACTTTTAATTATTAAATTTATTTTAAAATTATAATTAAAATTTATTTGTATAATTTTATCAAAAAAATATAATATTTTAATTTACAACAAGTATTTTATTTTAAAAATTATTTCTTAAAAAATATTATAAATTTTAATCTCGACGGTATAACCGTCATCTTTAGGTGTCAAGAGATCTGCGTATATCATCAAGAGACCTCCATAACTTACGATTGTACAAACGGGTCCCTCGAAATCCCTATTGAGCGTGTTTAGATGACTTAACAATAAAATGATGACATAACCACTGCATGCCTATATAAGCAGATTTAAAAATAATTTTTTTTCTTGACACCTGACAATGACGGTTATACCGTCTAAATTAATTGTAGTAAAAAATATATTTAATAAATGGTGTGTTTTGTTTTTAAACATAGTTGCCATTGTTTTTTGATTTTCAGAAATTTTAATCTGTTTATTATCTATTTTTAAATTCTTATTTCAAAACTTTTATCATTAAAATATAGCAATTGTTATAAATGAAAACATTTTTTGGGTTTTATATAATTATTTAATTTTTGTTTATTTTAATTTTAAAAATCATTTTTAACTTTTTCAATTTTATATCGTTTTGTATTTATTTAATTTTTTTAAATTTTCAAATTTAAAAACAAATAATAAATTATTTTGGCGAAGTGTAAATTTTAAATATTAGGTTGATGCAAAAGAAATGTCGTTGTTAATGTATTTAATATTCATTGTTTGAAATATTTAGAAAATCATTAATAAATAGATTCATATTTAAATTTACTTTAAAGCTTAAACTTTACTCTATATTTTAATACCAAGTAGGACATTATTGTTGTTAATTTAAGGTGTATTTATTTTATTTTAGAAATGTTAGAAAAGAAGGAAATGAGAACAATTTTATTCTACGATTTCAAACTAGGTCGAAAAGTGACAGAAACGGCTCGGAATATTAACAATGTATTTGGACAACATACCCCTAATTTACGATCAGGATAAAGTTTGTTTTCTAAGTTTCGTAGTGGCAATGAGAGCCTTGAAGATGAATAACACGGTAGTCGATCATCAAAAGTTGACGACGACTACTTGAAGAAGTTCATCAATGCCGACCCGCATAAAAAATCACGGGAAGTCACTGAAGAACTCAACGTTCAGCAACCAACAGTTGTTCGCTATCTGAAGAAAATCGGGAAAAAGAAAAAGCTGGACAAGTGGGTGCCGCACGAATTAAACGAAAATCAAAAAAATCGTCGTTTTAACGTGTGTTCTTCTTTGCCTTTGTGTAATCAAAGCAACTCGTTTTTGGATCGAATGGTAACTTGCAATGAAAAATGGATCCTATAAGACAACCAGGGACGTTAAGCTCAGTGGTTGGATTTCAATGAGGCTCCAAAGCCTTTCCCGAAGCCAAAATTACACTACAAAAAGTCGTGGTAACTGTTTGGTGGTCCGCACACGGTTTAATCCATTACAGCTTCTAAAACAAGATGAAACAATTACAGCGGAAACGTATTGTCAGCAAATTGACAAAATGTACTAAGAACTACAAAAATCGGCTGGCAATACTCAATAGAAAGGGGCCAATTCCTCTGCATGACAACTCTCGTCCACATGTTGCAAGAAAGACCATGCTGAAATTAAACGAACTGGGATATGAAACTTTGCCTCATCCACCGTATTCACCAGACCTTTCTCCTACAGACTATCACATTTTCAAATATTTCAGTCAGTTCTTTCGTCAAAAATGCTTCAGAAACCAAGGAGATGCTGAAAGAGCCTTGAACGACGTCAGAACTACAGATTTAACTGGAATAAAAAACTTGTTACCCGTTGGCAACAGTATGTTCAATGTAATGGTTTTTATTTTGACTAATAAAGTTAATTCTAAAGAAAGTTATGTTCCTTTAAAGTTGACGGTTAAAAAACGACATTTCTTTTGCATCAACCTAATATCTCCTCATAAGTATAATTTAATATAACTTGAACTTTGTAAATTCATTGCTACTGGTTTTTTCAAACTAGGTAACCTCTTAGGAAGATGTGTTATCTTTATGCACTTATACTTTGTCTTGTGGAAGAAGTAAAGAAATTATAAGAAGTATACATAACGAAATGAGAAATAACATGTTTAGGGAAATTAATAAAGTAGAAACTAAAAAGATAAAACATGTATCTAAAAAACCCAAATTTCTTTTATAGTAGAATTAGAGAGTCAGCATTTGTATTTTCAGTCTTTCGAGAAAGCGATTCTTTTAATAGAAGCAAATTAAATGGTTTACTTCAAACTTTGCAAATTTGGGAAAAATTTTAAAATAACAAAAAATATAATTATTTAAATAAGTTATAAGTCTTACTCCTTTCAGTCATGGCTATGTCTGTCTCGTTTCTCTTTGTAGGAACTGCTGATTTTGACTGATACCAAATGTATATCATCAAGAGACCCCCACAACTTACGATTAACATGACACTTCCAATAGTTAGACTGATTAAGACCTCTTTAGAATTCCATTTATATCCATCAAAATTATCATTATTGTTTCGTTTCTTAGAGTCCTGATTAATTTTATCGTAATCAGGATTAAAATTTGTTACTGGTTTTTCCTTTTCTTCATTTTCTTGTTGAAAAGATAGAGTTAAATAAAGTGTACTGGTTAAACTAGGGGTACCCCCATCTTTTGCTGTAATGATTAAACGTCTCGGTATTTGTTCCATACGATCTAAGGATCTGTTAATAAATATTTCGCCAGATTGTTCATCAATTATAAAATACTTATTATTTGAAAGTGAATAAATAATTTTCGCATTTTCATTTTCATCATTATCAGTCGCTGTGACTTTCGTTACTAAAGATCCCGGGACCATGAGTTCTGAAATTTTTTGCAGATATGCTGATTCTGAAGGCTGTATAAACTTTGGTGCGTTATCATTAACGTCTTCTAATTGAATTTGTACAATTACTGATGAACTTTTAGATGGAACTCCCTGATCCTTTGCTTCAACGGTTAAATGATAGATATTTTGAGTCTCTCTATCGAGTAATTTTCCTCTTTCTGAAAAAATATTTCCGTCTGGTCGTAATATCCATAAATGATTTTGTAAAAATCCTGTAAAAGAAAAAGAAATGTCCCCATTACTGTTTGTATCATTATCGTATGCTTCTATCTTACCAACCCATCCACTATAACCTTCCTTTATTTTAAAATGGTACGTATTTGATAGAAAAACTGGAGAACAATCGTTTTCGTCTTCTATTTCTAAAGAAACATCTACACTACTGTTTAGCAACGGATTTAATTCATCAATCGCATATGCCTTAAAGGTAAAGGATGAGTTAGCCTCCCTATCAAAGGTGATTAAATTTGTCACTATTCCAGATGATGGATTTGGAATAGAAATAATGCTTTGGTACTTTTCTGGTATTTGATAAATTATTTTGGCATTTTTCCCTAAATCGGGATCAGTAGCAAATAAAGTAAAAATCTGACTACCAGGCATTATATTTTCTTTAATACGGTCTTGATAAAACTGTTTCTGGAATACGGGAGCATTATCATTTTCGTCTTCAATCCAAATCGTAATCGTTTGTTGTGAACTCAAAGAAGGAAGACCTTGGTCTTTGCATTGAACAGTTACCCTATAGTGCGCCACTGATTCTCTATCGAATTCACGAAGAGTTACTATTTTATAATTTCGTTTTTGATTCGCTAAATTATGCGAATATCTAGCAACTAATTCAAAATTTGGTTTGCTACCTGGTTCTAGAATGTTACAATCTACCACCCCATTCATTTCCGAATCAGCATCATGAACGGTGACCATTGCAACAAACGTGTCTTTAGGTTTGTTTTCTGTGAGTTTGAAATTGGAATTGGAATCTGACAGTGTATCTATTGCAATTTGTGGATAATTGTCATTCACATCCAATACTTTAATAGTTATGGTTGCTGATGTTGTTAGACTTGGAATCCCATTGTCAACTGCCAATATTGGGATACTGAACTTTCGAATCGAGGATTCGAAATCAAGACGAGATATCAATGTGAGACCTAAGTTGGTGCTCACTTGAAAATGCTTTTTAACTTCCAAATCTGAGTTTGAATTTATTAAAACTGTAATTGATGATTCGTCGTCTTTGTCAGTAACTTTGATATCACATATCTTTGACCCTTCGATAGCATCTTCTTTTACCTGGTCATTAGTTGATTAATTTGCATATCATAACTAAAACTTATACCCCTATGACTTGATCTTTTGGCATATCGAATTCAGGAGCATGGTCATTGAGATCTCTTATTTTTATAAATAATTTAATATCTCCTGTTTTTTTTGGAATTCCTTTATCTGTTGCAATGAGTAACAACTCATATTTGTCTCTTTCTTCTCGGTCGAACATTTTCATTGTTTTTAACGTAGGTCTATTGTTTTTCATAGAAAACAAACTGAAATAACTTTTATCTTTTCCCTGAAATAAAAATCATTTAAATAAATAAATATAATAATAATAAAATTATATTTTTAGATGCAATAAAGAATATTATTTGAAAATATTATATTTTAAATATTTCCTTCAATTACACTGTTTTTTATTATTATAAATAATAAATATTGTAAACAAGAAAAATTAGAAAAAGAATATTATTTTTCAATGATTTATTTATGTTAGAAATTGAAATTAATATTAATTTTGCCCATTGATATTAATGAGGAAAATTGGCTGATCTATTTGTAATCAACTGACGAACAGGCAACCACTTCTATTATCCAGCTAAACTGCTGTTTATTTTAAAATAAATTAAATAATATTAAATCTTTTGTAAACTCTTTTTTAATATATTTTAAATTAATTAATATATAGTTAAATTTCTGAAAATTATTATAGGCCAAAATTACAATTTGATTTTCGTCGACCATTATTTATTTATTATTTTTATTAACCCTTTGTGATCCACTGTCGGAGCAGCCCCGACATTGAACTGTTTACGTTGCGGTCCTTTGTCGGGGCATCCCCGTCCATCATTAGACGCGGAATGACGATTAAATAAAAAGCCTCATATTATTTTGGCAAATGAAGGAAGTAATTCCAAGGACTGCACTGTTTTTAGTAATCGAAAAATAAAAGGAGATAGAAGAGAAACAGTTTATTATTGTGAAATATGCTGCCGAAAACCAGGGCTGGAACCTGTGGAATGTTTTTAAAAATATGACATCCTAAAGAATTAAAAAACAAATTATACAGGTAATTCGATAAATTATATACTAATATTTTATATATAGTTGTGATTATTAATTTGTTTAAGTATTCTAAAAAGATTGTAAATATTAAATAAATTATACTTGTTGATATTATGAATCCTGGAGATTTAACTTATATTATATACTTTTTTATTTCAGAAGGAAAGCAATGCAGAATGACTGCAAAGTCTGAGTTGAAAATTAGACATTTTTTAATTTATATTTTATATGAATTAATAAATAAAGGATTTAAGTTCGATTTTATTATGTTTTCAGCCGAAATTAAATGACTTGTAGAGTATTCAATTGAAAAAAAAGACCACAATGAGTTAATCATAACATAATAAATGACTGTTGACGTGCAAATGAATATAGAACTATTTTTTTAATATGTTGTGACCCTGTCGGTTACTCGAATAAGCTCCTTGGCTTCAAGCTGGCCACGATACAGAACTAGAGTTTTCTACCAATCATTCAGAAAATATTTTATTTGAATAATCCCTCAAGATTTTCACTGTATGAGCTAGTGAGCCGTCCTGCTGCAAGTTGTAAACTCTCTTCAGTTCTTTTTTTAGTATTTCTGGCTATAATTCATTCATGGCTGGCCATACCGTGACATTTACAGGAAAACTTTTTATTCGATGTTGATGACATAGACTTTCTTTACTCCATAGCATCAAGTTTATCAATTTTATGTCAAATTTATGCCAATTTTTATGTCAATTTATGCCACATCATTGACCAAAGTCTCAGCATTGGGGTTCTGAACATCCTGAAGAGGATGCCAATGCTGACACTTGAGTCCTTGGGTGGTTGTTGCTGAGTTTGAGATCGCACTCTGGTTTGGATTGGCACTCACAGTCGACTACAGTCCTTTGGAGTTCATTGCTCCTTCTGATCCAGGTGCCTAGTAAGTTTGGCCTGATCCTGGTTCCAGGTAAGTTTACCTGGCTTCCTCAGATTCCCTGGTTGAGCTCTGTCGATAGTGATTGTTCTTGACGGAAGTTGCTTCTCTGATCTGGTTGGCAAGAGTTGGTTGGCCATACTGAGAGGCTGGAGACCTAGAAAAACAATGAAAACCAATAGGGACCATAGGAAGAAAGTACAACTAAGACGTCCTGGCGCATCCATAGAAAAAAAATTAATTTTCCAATATTTGCAAGAATATGCACTAACAATAATTTTAAAGAAATCATTTTGAACCTTTCGATTTACTTTTAACAAAGATTAAACTGAAAATTACTTCCAACACTTGAAATACATTTGATTAGTTAACATTCAATGAACTGAAGTTTTCAAAATTCTCGTTTCATCGAAAAGTCTGCAGATAGATTTTTATTCTTCTATTTTGTTTTTCCCTCTAGAAATTCCTCTCATTTTTCAGATATTTTTGTTCTTCCGCTTCTGGGACGATAAAGCAAGCTACAAGTTTAGAACACTTTCTCTAGCTAGGACTTGATATGATTTCTGTTAGGCTGTTCGAAATTGTATTTTCTATTCCAATTTTGATATCCATCGGTAATATCAACCGTATTATTTGTATTTTTGTCGGAATGTATGAATGTACAAATGCGACTATGTCTGCAAATTATTTTTCAAAAATAATTTGCAATTACTGTTTCAACCGTGTTGATTATTTTTTTCTCTAGACGGTAACTTTCCAACGATAGATATGCTTTTAGGACTTCTAAAGTCGTTCCAAAAGCATATAATAAAATCAGTGTCCATTTTGATAAAAATTTTTATAATTTAAATAAAATATATTTTGAGAATTGTTTTGCAAAAAAAGTATTCAAATATTTATTTCATTTCCGAATTTTAGACCATATTTATTTTTAACTATTTTTTGTAAATAATTTTATATATTAATAGGAACGAGTTACCTTTATTTAAAATTGAAAATAAAATATTAAAATAATATATCCAAAACATAGGACAGGATTTACTAACAGTTTGAACAAAATATTAAATTATTTTATACATAAATGCGATGGAAAATGTTCTCTAATTATATAAAAGCAAAAACCACTTTAATACAAAAATAAAACATTTTAATTTATTAGAAATAAACACTTTTCTTTTAGGTTTTCAAGGTAAATATAATTAGTTAATGATTCAATTTCATTACTTTTAGCGTAAAAAGGTTTTTAGGCAAAAATTAAGAAAATCACAATTGAATTAAATAATTAATGCATTTATTTTATTATTTGTTGAAAAACATTTTAATAAAATTAACATTTATTTTTACTAAATTTTAAATTTAATTTTAAAAGTAAAATTCTGTTCTAATTAAATATTTTTAAATATGTTATTTTAATATCAATTAAAACAATAATTATTTACAATAATAAATTATGAAAAAATAAAATAATAGATTTAAAAAGCAATGAAAAATGTTTAAAAATATAATAAAAATCCACATCTGATAAATCAACACTAATTAAAAATTTTTTGTCAGTCGAATTTATAAATAAGCAATTTTAAAAATGTTATGTTATGTTATTTTATTATACATTTTATACATTTTTTAGAGATCTTTTTGAGTAAACATCAAAATCAATTTAATTATTTATTGCATAAGTCAGTGGTTTACAACCTGTAGGGCTCGTCTCCACAGGGGGGACGCAAGACTGTTGCAAGGGAGACATGCAGCTCTTTCCAAAATATCATTTTCGAATACAAACCAAAAAAATCGAATAGGTGTCACAAAAAATAAATCAACAATTTGTTTTTAAAAGGGGATGCACCGATTTTTTTTTAAAAAGGGGGCACCGGTACAAAAAGGTTGGAAACCCCTGACATAATTTGATTACATAAATAAGATTTTAATAATTAATATTTTGTTAAAAGGAGAAGCAATTATTGTTACTTATTCCTGCAGATGGCGCTAAATTTATCAAAATATTACTTGAAAAAAATTTATAATAATAATAAAATAATATTAAAATAATCGTAATCATTTAAATCAGTGGACCTTAACCAAGGTATCACACGTGAATTTGAGCATGCCATGGAAAAATAAAATAATTTTAAAAGGCTAAAATGTTTAATTTGTATCTGTTTATATAGTAAACATTTATACTGTTGATTTCAAATTACTGTATATTAATGAATTTACTGGCAACTATACCCCTGATTAAGGGTACCATATAAAGTTAAAGGTATCACATACTACAATAATATGGTGACAAATACTGATTAAAATTATTGAAGTTATATTAAATTATTCCACCATTCATCAAAAAATTTTTATCTGTTGATTAAAAACGATGAATTGATTGTACTTAAATTGAGGGAGCTGAGTTCTAAAAGAACAATGATTTTCTTGACA
>MQRK01198522.1:3241-14338 GCA_001938485.1 Girardia tigrina
ATATATATATATATATATATATATATATATATATATATATATATATTCATAGTAAAATTTGAGCTTGACCGACAAACCGTGAATCAGATGATAACGAAATTTTGCAAATTTAACATAAATTGATTTATAGAAATATAATTAATAAATAAGTGATAAAAATCGTCATTTATCAAAATTTTATTAGTATAATTATATAAGTATATTATACATATATGTAATATGTATACATATGTATACATATAAGTGTACATATTAGTATACATATTAGTATATATATAAATTTTATTAGTATTTTCATAAAAAAATTAACGAAATTCCGTGTAGGAATCATCAAAATTGTCATTATTCGAAATCAGTGTTAATTTAACCATTTAACGATTTGTACGGTTTTCGATCAATTTCATCGGCTACCGGGAATCTATCGGCCAAGGCGCTGCACCAACAGAATTGTATTGATGCGGGCTATCCAGATTGACCACGTATTTATGTGGATTCACTCCTGTTCATCCGCAATTTCACATTGAAAAGCGTGACCGACAAATAAAAAACAAACACACTTTAGACAAATATTTCTATTATATAGTATATTTTTAGTGATCAATTGGTTATTTATTTACTAACCTATTCATATTTTACTGATCAATAGATTATTTATTTACTTACCTATTAATATTAAGCCAAAATTAAATTGACATTGAAGCTTTATAATTGATACTACACTGATTAAACGCTAATTAAACGTTTTACATTGTTCAAACAGAATTAATGTACAGCTGCTTTAAGGAAGACTTTTGAGAAAAAATGGTCATTACTTAAATCACAGATAATCATTTCTAATTGTGATTTTGAGGAATATTTGGAATGTTTATGTCTTGTTTTTGAATGTTGTATGTTGAATTGGGATTGTGTCTCTTCTACCAAGATGACTTATTAATATTTTAAATCTTATTATCGAAAACTAATTTATTTAAATTTAGACTTAATATTCCAATTTATTTTTAATTTATTGTAACTAAATTTTAAATAATTTTATTAATTTTAAATTTGTAAATCATTAAATCAAATTAATATTTTTTAATGATAAATAGTAATTTTAATTTTAATCAATTAACATTTGTAGTAAATATTTTTAAAAGAGTATGTAAGTTCAAGTTAGTTCAGCTTTCGAGATGAAAATTATTAAACTTTGATCTATTAATACGGATTGTCAAAAAGATGATTCAAATTGTAATTGTAATAAATGTAGTAATAAGTGTGTCAGTTATTCTGACAGAAGAAAATTAAATTAATGAGAAGAAAATTAATGTACAACTGCTTTAAGGAAAACTTTTGAGAAAAAATGGTCATTACTTAAATCACATATAATCATTTCTTGAACTGATCATTACTGAAATAATATATAATCATTTCTAATTGTGATATAATATTAAAAGTTTTAATGCAATAATTTTCACTGTTATTATAGAGTTTTATAAAAGCAAAAAAATGATAGCATGACCTATTTATATATTTATAGATACTTCAAGATAATTGTATTTTGTAATTATGATCTGATTTGTGTTGGAATACTTGTTAATGATAAATAACTTTGTAACTTTTTGAATGTTTTAAGTGTTAAACGATAATACAACTTATTAATTAAGATTACAATTAGAAATATGCGATAATTCCTCTGTTTGCAAAATCTCTGTAAAACACGTCCTAAGTAGCAGAAAGGATAAACAATTTATACTAAAAGCTGACTTTATAAATTGTAATTTATATAAAATAAAATAATTATTTTAATTCTACGCAAAGTCTGATGTAGGGTATTAAGAAGATCAATGTAATTTTCAATATTTTATTAGTATTGTAAATTTGATAGTCCTCAAAACAATATTTGTCAAAGCTTTCGTACATTTCCATCCTTCTAATTGATTAATGACTTTAATTTTATTATATAAGTAAATGGAGATTGAATAACTAGTTAAATATTTACTACAAATTTTATTGGTTAAAAATTAAAATGAATATTAACCCTTTCCTGGCTGAATTAAAAATCCTTAAATCACTTTCTGCAACTTTCAAATGATAAAAATAAAAGGACGGTTGACAAAATACGTGTTAAAATAATTTTTCTTTAAAAGTAAAATCTTCCTTATTCATCAGGATAAAAATTTTATTCATATTTTTTCCATAGATGCCTATAAAATATTAAAATGAAACATGATTCCATATGACATCAATAGTCAGGAAAGGGTTAATTATTTAAAAATTAATTATTTAAATTAATTATTCTTTCCTGATTATTTCCACTCTCGGGATTCAATTTTTGGACTTAGAGCGATATACCATCTGTTAGTATAATATTTTCAAACAGACGTTCTCCAATAGGCTCAAAGATTTTCAAATTGAAAATTGTGACACACTGATCAACAACCTTGCATATAAGCATTTTGTTGATATGGTACTAAGTACAGACACAATTTTCTGATGTCAGTTGTTACTGTTATTATGAGTTTTTAGATCCCTGGTTATGAATCTGTTTTTATTTTTGTTTATTTGTTTCCAAAGTTTTCATTATTTTTTCACTGATTTCACATTTTACAATTTACAAAGGAACATTATTTTTACTTGAATTTTAGACAGTAATCTATAAATAAAAACAATTTCTTAGCCTGACACAAATATCTGGATTGCTACCATGCTTCCATTTATGGATTATCAGTCCTGTATCAGTCCCTCTTCATCTGGAAAGATTTGTGGTATATTCTCTCAATGCCTTCGGTTTTTAGTTATATTGTTTTATCTGTTTTCAATTTGAGTCTCATGTTTGTAGGTGTGATTTGTGATCGCAGAGCGATCCTTGTAGCGTGGTCGCTGCACTCTGATGTTTTCGTTATATATCCCATTCTGGGTTAAATTTCAAAGATTCTCATCTCTGTCGAGATTAGGATCATATCATTCCACCTCGATACACAACCAAGAATTTGGTCCAAACGAGGCCCAGTTCTCGTTCTAATATTAATATTGGCCAAAAAATGCGTCCTCGGTCTTAAATATATATAATTTTTTGAACGTTTTTTAATTACAGAATTATTGTATTAAAAGATTCGTTCTCAGCATAAAAAGTTCATATTGTTAGGAACATTGAAACAATCTTCATTTGAATTTTTATAATTATCACATTTAGAGTCAGTACAACTCTCGGTAGATGGTTTTCCGTTTGACATCGTTCTAATTGGTCTTTTCTATTTTTAATCATGATTATTCAAACAATATGTTAAAATCTTTTTAAAATATTTAATTTCTAAAAATATTAATTTAAAATAATAATTTTAATCATTTCTCAATAAAAACTCAAAATATAAAAAATGTAATCAAATTGTTAAAATTGAATTTAATTTAAATTTTATTAATTTTATTTGTATTTAGTTAAATGCTTTTCTTTTCTTAAAAAAATATTAAACTTAATTTTAATTATTAATTTTAAAAATATCAAATTATTATTTTAATTATGTTTGAATAGTAAATCACTGTAAATACAAAAACACACCAATTTCCATTTGGGTGGGAGAATCACCATTCTAAGTTCAACATACTCAAACCAACAATGTTTTGAAACTTCTGGAAGTTGAAAAAAGGAAACACATTTATATATATATTTTATACACATTTTTTTATATTTATATTTATATTTTATACACACACATATATATATATATATATATATATATATAATATTATTTTTATTTGTGTTTTACAAAAACAAACGTGAATAAATTCATAAAATAAGATTCTGAAGTAATGAAGATTTAACAAAAACAAAAAACCGAATTCACAATACAGCCATAAAATCACACCAATTTAAAAACCAGTTCTAAATAAATTATTTTCAATATTAATTTATTTATAAATTTCTATTCGGTCAGTTTTGCGGACTGCTTGAGATGGAAATATCAGTCAAATCTCACCAGAAAGTGAATCCCACTAAAATTCAATTTCGATTCTCAAACAGTCTGATTATTATCAGATCAGTCTTCTCAATCACCACAACATTTGATCGAAAAATAGATTATGGCGAAAAAGTAAACTAAATCGTGTTTACTAAAAATACAATGATATTGTATCGATCTGGAAAATTCGATATTGGAAAAAAATATAATTTTTAGTGTAATTCAAAAAGTGAAATTTAAAGGATTTTGTTTCCATTTCGGTTTTTGTTGTCATTTCGAACTTTCATTAGATGTATTTGATTTTCCATAACAATTCAATATATAAGAAAAGCACAAAGACAAAATTATTTATTAAACAACCTTTCCATAAAGAATTATGTTTTATATTTATTCTTTTACTTTCTTGGAACCATTATCTAAAGCACCGTAACATTTATTATTTTATAAAAATATCTACAAATCTTTTGAATAACCTAAACTTTTTTATTTAGGCTCCTTTTCGAACTCCACTGGAAGAAGCTTGTTTTAAAAGCAATTTCGAAATAGTTAATACCTTGATAAATGCCGGAGCTGAGGTAAATCCACCGACAGACTCAACGTATGAAATCGAAGTCTCCAATTATCGCATTATGACAATGACTCCAATAATGTTGGCTGTGTTTAAGAAAAGTGTCAATATTGTTAAACTATTATTATCTAAAGGAGTAAGTGTTTTTAATAAAATAATCATCGTGACACTTATTACTATGGTTTTATATTTTAACAGGCTGATATAACTATTCAGTGCCCTAGGGCCCCAGGTCACTCTATCACTTTAACTCCTTTGTCCCTAGCATCTGAAATTGGAAACATGGAAATTATAAATTTATTAGAGGAATACATAAACATGGACTTATCCATAGTTGGAGAGTCTTTTAAATCTGCCTGTTTAGCTCACAATATCGATGTTGTTATTGATTTAATGGAAAAATACACTATTTCTTCAGAACAGTATCAATTACAAAATGGACTACCCGTCATTTTTGAATGTTTGACAGTTAGTTTTATCAAATATGTTTTGTCAGTTGAAATTTTATATATCTCAAATGATTTTAATAGAGTTTTAAATCAATTATTTCTTCTTTTAGATTTAGTAATTAAATTGTCATTGATTTTTAGCATAAAAACAATGTATTTTATAATATAGCCTTCTCACTTTAAATTTAGAATTTTTCATTTTAAATTGAGATTTTTAATAATATGTTCTTGTTCGTCGGGTTAAGATTACAAGGAAAGTGGTTAATGGAAAATATAAATGATTGATATTATAATTTTATAGAATCTACTTGAATTTCTCAGGAATAAACGCAACAATTGTCAAACGATATCGTAAAAAATAGATTGCCCTAGATGACTAAGCTAATTTCGAATAATCATCGATGTAATTGTTTAGATAAAATTGATCATATTTTAAGAATTACCTAGCTTCTAAGCATTACGTAAAAGTCTTGAACGCTAACTAAACCTCATGTTTCTTTTATATATTGTCCTCAAAAGAAATCAAACGGTCTACTTTTTCGTTAATATTGAGTATTGAGACCGCTAATGTAATATTTTTGAAAAATGGTTTTGTTAAAACTTTTTTAATAAATTTATTATTATACATGTAATAGTGTTTATGCCACTTTCATTATCAATAAATTCAAAGCTCATAATAATTTAACACCAAAATTTTATTAAAACTTTTTAAACAAATTTTCGTTAATTACTATTTTCATAACGCGTCTTTGGATTGGATTATAACTTTTTTTTGAATTTTTATTCAATCAAGCTTTTTATTACTTTAAAATAAAATATATTACACATAAAATTAATTTATTCCATTTCTAATAAAATCTTATTAATTGGTAAACAACTGTTTAACTTCAAAATAATTTATTATATTCAAAAAAATATTGTTGAACTTTTTATTAATCAACTTTGTTTTATTATTTTTAAAATGCGTTTATAAAATTATATTGCAAATAAAATTAATTTATTTCATTTAAATAAAATCCATTGAATTTTTAAAACTTAAAAAATATTCTATTATATCCTATACTATTTTTTGAAATTTTTATTTAATCCAACTTTTTATTATGTATTTTTAAAATATATTCTAAGCACAATAAAATTAATTTTTCCATTTATATAAACATCTAATTTTAAAATTAATTTGTTAAAAACTATTTAATTTCTTAAAATACGTTTGTAGTAGCTTGATATTATAAATTTACGCAATAACTTTTACTTATTTTATTATTTCTTTTAAAAGTTCTTATTTTAAAAATTTCGATTGAATATATCAACTTTTAGATTTTAAAGTCTTTTTTTGTCTTACATAATTATTTAATTTTGTCAAAATTATAAATTGTTTTGGAAATTCTTTTTCTGTCATCAACATTTATATTTGTTAATTACTATTTTAATGTTACTTTTTTATAGTTATTTAAAAAGGGAACAATTTATTTATTTATTTATTTCATTTAAGATATTATTAGATAATAATGGCAAAATGTTTTAAAAATTTTAATTAACAGAATTATTTTTCATTAATGCATATGTTATGCCGAATTCGTGAACTAGGAAAAAAATTGCCGAATTCACGAATTAGGCAAAATATTTTGCTGAGTTCGTGAATTCGGCAACAGTTTGCTGAAATAGTGTAATTGCCGAATTCATGAACTAGACAATTTTCGCCAAATTTATTGACTGTGGAATAATTATGTAAATATTAATGTATTTTAATGTGTGTGTTATTTTAATAATCATTATTGTAAATTGTTAATTCAAATATATTTTTCTTAGTTGGATATTCTCTTTCACAACAGACTATATGAAAAATTCTCATTTTAAATGAAAGATTATGTATTTAATATGAAAAATATCAGTTTAATATGAAAAAATACCAATTTAATATGGAAAATATGTATTTAATATGAAAAATTATCAATTTAGAATGAGAAAATATCAATTTATCATTAAAAATTATCAATTTAATATGAAAAAATAAATTAAATAGGAAAAAAATGTTAATTTTTTATGCAAAATGGACTCCAAATTTAATTTTTATTCATAGTTATTTAAATTTATTCCTTGGTGACAAGCTGAATTGCAGATGTTTGTATTTTAAAAGCATTTTATCATAGTAAAATGATATTTTTCATATTAAATTGATATTTTTTCAAATTAAATAGATAATTTTTCATATTAAATCAATACTTTTTCATATTAAATATTAATATCAATTTCATAATTGAATTAAAATTTTTTTTAAAAATATTGCCGAATTCACGAATTTGGCATAACACATACGTGATAAATTAACTATAAATAACGTTGAAATTGTATTTTAAAGAATATTTATGTATATGTATATTGAAAACTGATTTTTTTAGTCCTGAAAATTTTTTTATCATATTAACCCTTTCAACACGATTTTTTATTTCACTAATCAATGTAACAGTATTGAGAGGGTATTCTCTGAGACAATATGTCCTAGTAATTATTTTGCAATAAACTTTTTTTTATTCAATCTAGTCAAAATAAATTGGAAAATAATATTTCATAAAAATAATATATTTCTGTATTACATGGATTACTGAAATAAAAAAAATCGTGTTGAAAGGGTATGCTCTGAGACAATATGTCCCATCAGTGTTGAAAGGGTTAATCCACGCGGTGAAAAAAAATCTTTTTCAGAAAATAAAACTTGATTTAATGATGAGTGACAAAACTTAGGTTTTTATTGGATACAAGTTTCATAATGTTTTGCATGTTAATGCAACAATTAATTAAATGTACAATTTAATGCAACTGTTGACGAAGGACATTTTACGTGTAGATATTACCGAATCTGAATGGATACATTTCAGTAAAGAACATAACGAATAGATTTATTAATTATTTATTTACAAAATTGTACTTTAATAAGAAATAGGAAATTGATAAAACTTTTAATAAAAATTATAATATTTATTTATTATATTATTAATTTATAAATATTATTAAATTAATCCTTATTTACTGGCACATTGTCTGGGATCCGCTTCAGTGTTAGATTTCATGACATCAAGGCCAACATGAATCAAAGGTTTACCACGTGGTTTAGTGGACAATTCGAAATTTCCACAACGCAGTCTTTTAAATAACAACCTTAATTCGCATTTATAGTAACTTGAGTATGGAAAACAGTACCTGTTATCTACTGCATGTCGGGTTTTTGGATCAATGGAGTAACTTTTATTTCATCAAAATACGAATTTCACTGTTTTCCATGATCTCTTTAAAATTGTTGTTGAACAATAAATATTCAGTATTAGAATTAATATTAATATTAATTTTGAAAAAGGAAGGACGTACTGTTTAAACAACAACAAGTTTATATCAAAATGACGTCAGAGATAAATCAAACGTGATATATATAAAATATGTAAAGTTTTCTCCATTTCATTCTTGAAAATCTAATAAAAGTTATCTCATCTTAATTTTTTAAGTTGTTAAAGCTACCATAGGTAGTATGTCTCAGTGAAACGAACTCCATCCCACTAGTAAGCATATATTTCATAACTTCTGCATTATAAATTCAGAGGTTATATTCATTTCATTGAAAATACAAAAATGAAAGATTTACTCAAAATAAATATACTGTACAAGTATAGAATTGATATACTTACTTTTCTTCATAATTTAGTCATTAATTTCATAGTTTACTTTTTTCAGCACATAGTAAATAGCCATTGTTTGGAGAAAGTAATGATTCAAAATAGAGAAGCCTTTGTAAATCTTTTCACTCCAGATATTGCAAAATTGCTAAGCATCAAGACATTTGGTTCAGCCATGCAACAGTATCGAGAATCATGGCTAGATGCTGCCGTTGTCGTTCTTGATACACCTTTAAATGCCTCTATATCAGAACAAAATCCTTATCTCAACTTGATAATTAATTTCATGGAATATTTCTTTTTGAAAAAAAAATTCAAAACTATGGAAATGATTCAAAAAATACAGATGCAATTGAAAATATTTCCTGATGGGTTTGATTTCTGTTGTTTCTAATTAATGAAAACATGGCTTGGAGTAAGCGTTTCATAAGTAATAATCAAAAATAATTGATAAATATGTTTAACCCTTGAGTAACCGCACTGCTCAATATTTTCAATACTCACAAGAAACGCATAGTTTTCGTTACCCTAATCAGAAGATAATTTCATTTTTGTGTTTTTATAAAAGTAATGGGTGTTTATTAATAATTGTTTTAACTTATTATAATATAATTAATCTTTAACCCATTACCTCTCATAATTCTATAAACTAAAATTTTTTTTAGAATTTTCTTTTCTAGCATGATAATTTTCAACTTATATTTTGTTAAATCTACAGTGAAAAATTAGCAAACCTCATTTGAATATCAGAGAAATATATCTAATAGATATAGCAAAAAGGTTCGATATATGTAAATACTGACAGATAGTCACGAAATTTGTGATTTTTAAGTGATCTCATATGAGATCACTGGTAGGTAATGGGTTAATATGAAGACTTTGAAATTGCTGCCAACTCCCTGTGTGCCTACATAATGGTTACAAAATTGGGGTTCCAAATCCAGGAATTGGATAATTTTTTATTATATAATCATTTTTTTCATATACTAAAATCTTTTTTTTAAAAAAATTAAAATTATTTTTTGATACACTAAAATCATTTTTTCAAATGTTAGTTTTTAAAATACCATAATGAATTTTTTTCTTATTATTGCCTTCTTTTTAATTCACTTTTATATCCAGTAATTTAAATTTTGGAAAAAAGGTAAATAAATTCTAAATAACAGGATCCCTGGATTGGAACTTCTTTTACAAGACTATTTTAAATAATTAAATTTTATTTCTATTTATATTTAAAACATAAAACAATTTTATTTTACTATTTAAACAAAAGTAGGACCACACTTTGCACTATTGACAGACTCTTATATCTATATATAAGGGTGAACCAAAAATCTTTTCGTATTTTCTACGTCTTTTTGTTCAATTGTTTCTTATTACCAAATAAAAATATTTTATATACATGTGTTATATGCTTTTAAAGCTTTTGAACTGCTCTATCACAATATATATTAAAACTTCTAATTAGTCGTTAATATAATTTTTATGGTCTTTTAGAAAAATCATGGAAAATTTTGAAATTCGAGTTCCTTTACGTCATTACTCAAAACAGGGCTTAAACGCAACTGCAGCAACAAAGAAGATATGCGAAGTTGAAGGCGATAATGTGGTCTCAAATCGTACTGCACAAAATTGGTTCAAAAGGTTCAACGAAAGCGACATTGACCTCGGAGACAATGCACGTTCAGGCCGACCTATCACCCTAGATTCCGGAGCAATTCGTAAAGCCGTTGAGACAAATCCGTCAATAAGACTCGCAGATTGTCGACCTAACTCGATATTTCTCAAATATTCATTGTACGACACCTTCACGCTCTTGGCAAGGTCAATAGACGATGTCGAGAAGTGCCTCATGAATTGACACCGAAAAGAGTTTCGAAACTTGTCAAAAATTGCTTGAAAATCCGCGCGATGACCGTTTCATCCGTCGAATTGTAACTTGCGATGAAAAGTCGGTTTACTTCAGTAATCCAGACCAACAAAATCAATGGTTGGACCCCGGACAAATGGCGAAACCGGTAGCGAAACGAGATCGTTTCTCAAGGAAGGCACTTTTGTGTGTTTGATCGAATGTATGCGACACTTGGTGAGAAATACCCCTCTTTGATCAATCAAAAGCGGGTTCTTCTACAACAGGACAATGCAAAACCGCACACCACCAAACAAACAAAGGAAAAAATCAAAAATCTCGACGCCTTTGAACTTCTTCCACACCCAGCGTATAGTCCGGATCTTGCGCCATCCGACTATTACCTTTTCCGCTCTATGGCACACTTTCTTCATGGTCGCAGCTTCAATAATCTGGCCGAGGTCGAAAACGGATGTCATCAGTTCTTCGCTTCTAAGTACAAGGATTGGTATCGCAGCGGGATCGCACAACTTGCCCATAGATGGGTTCAAGCTATAGATTCAAATGGCCTTTACTTTGAAACTTAAATGTTTTTTTATTTGTTGTAAAATTATGTTTAAATTTTTAATAA
>MQRK01198528.1:2255-12323 GCA_001938485.1 Girardia tigrina
CATTTACCAATTACAATTAGCCATTTAAACATTTCTTTCCCATTGGACACACACCCACATCCATTCAAAATGAGACAAATGAGGCTCACCATTAATCAATCAAATAACGAGACAAAAAAATATGATGCAATCAATTTCTCCAACCAATTCAAACTACCTCTCTCACCCGACAAAAATTCATCATATCAAAACCACTTTTCCTTATTCGACTTATTCATCATTTATTTAATTCAATTAATTTATTATTTAATTTATTAAATTATATATTTTTTTTATTTAATTTAATTTATTTTAATTATTTTAATTTCTTAATTTAATTATTTAATTATATTTTTATTTATATACATTGAAACTGGCAAATAAATGTTCGGTCAAAATTGGCAATTCTCCGCTCCAGATATCATTGGTGAAAATAAAGGCGTGAGAGAGTGTACTATAATTTAAAACATCTTTTAGCATTTGGCAAATGAAGGAAGATACTAAATGCATGAACGTAACATGTAAATACCAAACTTTTCTGAAGGATTACATCTGGAAGCTAGAGATAATGACGTTTCTATTGGCGAAAAAAAGAAAACGCAGTAGGCCCTCAAAAGCCAAAATTACTCTTAATTACTTTTTATCACTTTTTATTGATATTAAATCTTTTTTTACTGTTCAATTAAGTTTTTCTACTGATCAATTGGTTTTTTATTTACTAACCTATTAATAACCCCGACGGTACGGGCCTATTGGGGGCTGATATAGTGACCACTTTTAATTAAATAAAAAAAATCTAACAGTAAAAAAATCCTTATTAACATAAAAATACTTATATTATTTTTATTATATCAAAAATCACATATTTTACTATCTATATAAAAAAATAAATATAATTGAAAAATGTCAAAAAATTATTTTAATAATCTCATAGAAACAACTTTTTTTTAAATAAAAGAAAAAACAACAACAATCATAGAAACAACTTTTTTTTAAATAAAAGATTTCTTTCTCTCTTTTGATTTTTATTTAATCTTTTTGCGAAAAAAAACATTACTTATGATGCCATCAAGCGCTATCAAATTCGATGACGGTTTTAATTTTTTTACATGATCAAGTAAATACTATGTAGAAATCATTATATCTAAAATAAAAAAGAATTTACAAGAATAATTTAAAATAATTTTTTTTAGAAATTTCAAAAACATCTCAAAAAAATAATACGAATTTAGAGAAATAAAATCTTTAATAAAACTAATTTTATTTTTATTAATAATAACCTAATCTTGATAAGATCCAAACAGACAAATGCGCAGCTCAAAAGGATCGTACGAGGATCTCAGACATCAAGATTATTTTTATCTGATAATTAAAATTGTATCCATACAAATACAGTTTAATAGTGTTTTTAAAGATAAGTATTTTGTAAAAATCTAATAAAAATAATTAATAATTGAAAATGAAATATTTTTTTTCAAAAGGCTTTTTTTAATTTAGCAATAAAATATTGATTTTAAAACAAATTATATAAATATAAAATTTAATTTTTTTGCTTCTTTTTTTTCCTTTCTTTAGATAAGCAAAATATAAATTTTTTAATTAATTAATTTTCTTTGGAGAGATTATCCTAAAGAAGTTGATCCTCAAAGATAGCACCCTTGGACAACTCGGGCTCTTGTTTTGATTTTTTTAATTGGAAATATATGTTGCGGTTGTAAACCCATTTACATACTACTGACACAGAAGTATATTATAAAATATAATATACAAAGAAGAGAAGAAAACAATGATGTTTAATAGATTTATTTGAAAACTATGACAGGTTTGCATTGAATCAAATCCCAATCGATGTTATCTGATGATTCCGCACGGTCATGTTGATACCCTACAGAAGCTGAAATATTACATGGATAAATAAAATATACAAAGTTGCACCAAAACTCACCCGATGAAGAAAGGCGGACATCTGACCCTCCCCAGATAGATTTACTTAAAGAATATCAGTAGTGGTAACCCATCTGAAAATCATAATACCCCGAAAAAAGTTATAGACCCTGAAGATGTAAAAGTTAATTAATAATAAACCCATAAAACAACAAAGACCATTATCGAACCTCCAAGTAAGCATAGAAGGTCACCCGAACCTCTCCCGGTAGCTCTCCGTGAGTAGAATCGCTGAGCAAAACTTATCGAAGAATTGGACCACTCTGAGCGAAGATATACACCCTGTAAAATTAAAAAAGTTAATTAAAACATAAAGAAAATTAATTAAAATTACCCGTGAATCATGCCTTGTTTTGAAAAACGACATCACACGATTATTCATCATGAATAATCGGTGATATCATTAACAAAGCAGTCCTTGTCTGAATCAGACACACTGCATAGTTACGACAGTCCTGACGAATTAGATCCAAAAATTACCAACAAGGGCCAATCAGAAACGGCCACGAAGAAGTTACACCTCGAGAGACAGAATAATGCTATGATAAATACAATAGTCATTTAAAGCCGAATTAGAACTGAAATTTATTTGGAACAACTTACAACTTTAATTAGAACACTTTTCTGAACATTCACAACTTTATTTGAGAATTTGAAACTTATTTGAGAGAACATTTAAGCAGTCGGAACAATTAATTGGAACAATTGAAGAGACCAATTTTGCATTTGCAACGAAGCAGAACTTTATTTGGAACAGAACTGAACTGAATTAGCGAGAGAATCAGACCGAGACGACTATCAACCTTCCTCCAGAGATAGATCGACAATTAGAAAATGTAATTGAGCGAAGTTTTATCATTTTAATTTTTATATATGTTAATATATGTATAATTTAATATTCGTTTTGTTATTTATATAATTCATAGATAAAATAGTTTTACTTAAAAGCTAAGTTCTAGATAAACTTAAAGTTTCTGTCGTCGCCGCAGTCGTTGTCCCTGTCAAATATGTCCCGAATAATTCATAAACGAAATAATAAACGAGAAATAACGAGTGCAAGGAGTTGCGTAAACCCCTTGAGGTCCTACAGAAGATGGCGAGATTTCGCTGCCGCTGCCATGAGGGCGCGCATGTCGCGCCTCTGACGAACTAGCTCGAGACATGGTCATGGTTATTCCTGGAGAAATCGTCAACCATGAGTCTAAAAACGGATCACCTGATTGGTGTCTGTATGATTGTTACAATGTCTCGTTAAAATAAAACGTTCACTAACGATATAGTCAGAATGATTTGGGTAATGCTGAAGTTTATAAACCAATTTTTGTGACTATCTGGTAAATAAATAATAGCGGGACATATTGCTGATATAAACTGACATTGAGACACTTAACAAATGAGGATGAGTGGAGTTAATTATAACTAATTGGTAATAACAACGAATTAATAGGCTTTTACCTTGTAGGTATAAATATGTATGATGATGAGAAGTTAATAATGATCATTTAGACACGTTGGTGGCGCAAACACGACAATCCATTCGGACAAACAGAGCATGACGGGCGCACACACAGAGCAGAAAATAATCTACATAAAGTAATATTAAATAATGACACCGCACAGTGATTAGAGAAGCACGCCATGAAGCATAACATGGAATCAGCCCCGAGCGGCGCTGAGATAGTCGGGGGGCCCACAGCCCGTCCTGACCTAAAATGAACCCGCAGGCCATCCAAACCTGGCACTGCTGGTCAGATGCCAGGCGAAGGAGAGGCGTCAGACACCTTCCCATAAAGATAAAGTAAAATCAAATGTAAAATATATTGGGTTGTGATTGACCCTTAATAACCACTGGGGGCTCAGGAGTCTGCAAAAATGTTTAAACTCAGAAGGGTCGTAACATATATATTTAAAGCTATGCTTACATGATTCTAAAATGTTTGAAATACACAATAATAACGTTATATATTTTATGCAACGAAGATTCAGAATATGAAACCAAACATACATTTTCTCTTTTGTTAAAACACAGTGATGTTTGTGAGAGGTATTTGTAACATTAATATCAGAAGTTATTTTAACACAATTTATATTTTATAAATAACAATTATTCGAGCAAAATTTTCAACTATTTCCTAAATTTGTCATCAATCCGCCGATTTATTTTCCAATAATTAAGAACACCAACATAGGTTTTCGAACTTTTATTTTCAATACAATTAGAATTGTCTTTTGGACAACTCTCAGCAAAGCTTTCGTAATTCGACATCGTTCTAAATTGATAAATTTTAGTTAATGTTTTTAATAAACAATTATTCGAACAAATTTTTCATTATTTTTAGATTTTATTTTTAAAGTTTAAATTTTGTAATTTTAGTAATAATTTTATCTACATATTAATTTTATTTAAAAAAATGATTTTATGTAAAGAAAGAACATTTATTTAATTTAAAATTTAGTTAAAAGCTATTTACTTTATTTTAAATTTTTAATATTAAAATTTGAAACGATTTAATATTTTTAACGTTTTTAAAATATCTTATGCTGTACTTTAAAATGCAAATTATACTCGAATAATTATTTATCGTGAACATCTAAAATATCAATTTTCCATCTGGGTGGGAGAAACACATTTCCAAATACTAAACTCAACATACAAAATTAAACATACCAAATTTAAAATATTCCTCACACCAATAATTTTAAAATTTATTTTAAATCAAATCAAAATAATGTTTAATTTTTTAATGTTAAAATTTTTATAAAATATTTAAGAAAACTATTAATTTACGTATATTCAATATTTTTAGGTTTTAAATATTTAATTTCTTAATCATATCCTCAATTGATTTCAAAATTTGGAAAATAAATTTACAGATTCTAATAAAAAATTTTTACTACAATTCAAATAAATTATATTTTTTAAAATACTATTTTATCTATTATCTGTTTTTAATCCATTTATTTTTTTACTAAACTAATATTATAAATCAAATTAATTTTTAAAGAATATTTTTAAATTCAAAGTTAATTATATTTAATTATCATTCTACTTAATTTTTAAGATTTTCAATTTGATTTCAGTTCAAAATAATTTTTTAAACCATTTAAATTTTGATCAGCGAACTAATTTAAATACCTCCTCATAATGTTAACTGTAGTTTCAAGCCGTATTATGTTAATTTAATAAATTTAAAAAACAATATCAGTAACAATTGCAATAAGAATTATCAAAGGCACATCACGAATTTTGGTCCTGAGGATTACCGATTCACGTTATCTTTGTGGTCACATTTTTTTCAGCTTCATTGTAGCTGTGAGGAATGTTCTGAATTGTTTTGCAGGTTGAGTTCATTCGGATTGTACCTCTCCTACCAGATGGATGATTGGTATTTTCTTTGATTTTACTAATTAAAAATAATTTAATTTAATTTTAAAGTAAAAATATTTAAAATATGTTTTAAATGTAATATTTAATTTTTTAATGTAATTTAATATATTAATTGGTACTTCTTTTTTTAAAATGTTTTGATTTGATTTAAGCAATAACCAACCATTTAGGATTACAAAAATTTAAAGTCTTAGGCCGAGTTGAAACAAAATCTCACCGATCCCAAAGCATATAAAACTGTATGTGTTACATCAATCAACCGGTTATTAAAAATTATTATTTATTATTGTTATGAATATTGAGACAATATTAATTCGAATAATTTATATATTATAAATATTTTCCCATTTGTTTCATATGTTGGGATGATCTTTAGAAAAATATTAATCAAGAAAGATGTCAAATTGTAAAAGTGGTTTTACTAATTGTTATAACGATATTTCTACTTGTAATATTAACTGTTAGGGTTTTGATCAATAATTGAAGTCATGAAAACACATAACTTTATTTCTCTAACAATTGACAATTATTCAAACAATTTTTTGAGGAACTTTTCTTTTGTTTTCTTTTCGACCATTAGTGTATCACCACTTCATACAACAGCAAACAATTAAATTATTACGTGAATAATACCGAATAAAAAAATTTAATGTACAGTGACTTGCAGTTAACAGCAAATTATTGTCGGTCACGTTGCTACATATTAGGATTGTGATTCTTTCTTTCGACATTTACCAACCAATGCATTTGTCTTCTTTGAATTTGAATAACAGATGGAAGATCTTCATGACTTCATCAGCAATCAAAAAATTCGAAACAAGACCAAATGAAGGAAACTCCAGACAAGTAATGTTTACAGATTATAGACAGGCATATGACAAAGACCAGGAAAACGAGGATGCATGATCACAAGGAGAGATGATCAGTGTCCTTCATTAAAAAGTAAAAAATGTTGGTGTATGTGATTGTGTGTGTAATGATTGAGGGTTGGAAGATACCCCTATCGCAGTTTGCGAATTAGATTGTTGGAAAGAAGTATATGATACATACTGTTTTAATAAAGAAACATTTAATTTGCTAAACGAAGACCGTTTTAAAGTTTAAAAAAATTATAAAATTGCCCACTTCTATCAATGAAATTAGAGATCGTTTAAACTTTTTTAAACGTTTAATTTGCTAAACGAAGACCGTTTAAACGTTTAGAAAATTTTAAAACGTGCCCACGTCTAGTCATGACTTCGTAAGGAGGACGATGTCACTCACATCAATCTTACAGAGCTGGAGGCTGCCAACGAAGCGAAAAAAGCAGCAGTCGCTTGGGGGTTAAAGGAAGTAGAAATCATAACCGATTCTTCCAACGTATTTCGGTGGTTAAGAAATGCAACAAAGGGCGATGGACCAATCAAATCCAGCGGATGAGCGAGTTTCTTGTAAAGCGGCGCATCGGCACGATCAAGCAGACTATCGAAGAGGAGCAGCTCAGCGTTGAGTGGATGTAGGTTGGCTCAGCAGAAAACTAGGTAGACCGTCTGACTCAAATTCCCAGCGAATGACTTACCACAGTAAAAGAAAAAATGGACGTGGCAGTAGTGACGGTCGATGAAGAACAGGGGCCGACAGACGCTCTAAAAACGCTTTACAAAATCCATCATTTCGGGGGGAAACGAATGTCATTCCTGGTGAGGAAACTATGGGGCCCAGGGTGCGTGCCCGAAAAGTAAGTGCGAGAAATGGTAAAATGATGCCCTCAGTGCACATCAATCGATCCAGCACCCGTCAGGTGGGAGAGAGGGGAGTTTGCCATGGACGTGACACACATTTCAGAAGGGAAATACATGACGCTGGTCGACTGTGGGCTAGGGCGGTTCGCGATTTGGAGAAAAATTGCATCAGAATGCGACTGAGATCTTTGTACGGCTCTAAGAGTGGTGTTCAACGATTTCGGGCCACGACAAGAGCTTCTATTGGATAATTTCCCGATACATCGAGGAGCGGCAATTTAGAAACTACTGTCAGAAATGGGAATCGAATCGCGTTTTCGGTGCGCAAACCGACCCAGTGAAAATTGCATCGTCGAACGCTGTCATCGGACCATCAAGCGCATGGCGGCTTGGAGCAAGAAGCCAATCCACGACATGATAGCGTGATACAATGCAACTCCAAATTCAGCGGGCGTGATACCGGCGTCCGCTGTATTTGCCCAACGGGGGCGACTGCTGCTACCGATTGACTTTGCCGTACGGCCGCAAAACGACGACAAAATCGTGGAAACGGTAGGAATACGAGTGAGAGATGAAGTGTTCGTGAAACCGGTTAACGCGTCATGAACAACTCAGTGGAGACGTGCAATAGTGAGCAGGATTCGGTGGCCTAATCAAGTAGAGATCGACGGCATTCCATACCACGTGCCGCACGTCAGGCCTATGCTCAAGGGTTTGACGATAGAGCGAGTGGAGAAACTTTCAGTGCCGCAAATTGCCCCTGCAATGACGAACACAGGTTATCTCAATGACAGTTCAGACAATGAAGACGAACAGCCGTGGGATCGAGCAAGGGATGATTGCGAGAGCGATCAGCTACCGGCTGACGAGATGATCAAACCGAGGCCGCAACGAACAGTAGTCGGACCAGCAAAGTTCGCGGACTACGTTTACCTGGGAGTGAAGGCAATAAAGAAAAGCGGAACCTTGCAGTGCACGGACAGCGTCTGTGTTTGTGCCTTGAATGCAAGGGAGAGTGTGATTTAATTATTTTTGTTTAAATTGGTAATTTGTCAGTTTTGTGAATATTTTAAAATATAGTTTGCTAGTCTTCATAATTTCTGTGTTTGATTCTAGTTTTTTTCTCACCTAACATTAATAAATGTTCAAAGAATCATATTGATATTGTTAATATTCGCAAGTCCGAAAGCCCAAGTTCTTTAACACGCTTACTTCGAATAACACGAAAGAAAATCGCTCTTTTTGTCTCTACTAGAATCAATTTTCTCTCAAACTTTATCACTGTCACACGACGTCCCCAAGTAACGCAAGTAAAATGTCGCCACCTTCATCGGTCCGTCTTTGACAGATTTCTCTTTGATCATTTTCTTCAAGACAACGTTATCATTGTCCAGAGAAATGTCAATGAAACCCTCAAATGTGTCCACAGTATTCGATAATTGATTTCCAAAAATTTGATTGCCATTAATAAAGGTAAAAATTAATTTTCTTCAGAAAAATGTTTTTTTTATTTTTGAAATTACTACTTAATTTAAACTTGCCTCTTTAAACATGATAACTTCAACACTTAAACAACACATAATTAATTATATAAATACATATTAAATTTAACTTTAAAATTTGTAATATAACTGTAAAAGAGCTAACTGAAACGTATATTTCAGTGAACTCTTTCCGAAATATTGAAATAAATAAAAATATAAAAAATAAAGTTTAACTAAATTATATTATATAACAATATAAGTAACTAACATAAACAAAAGTGATTTATTGTGTTTGACGATATATTAGGTTGCCCTAAAAGTTCCCGATCAAGAATGAAAAATACAATTTTTTGTGCAAGAATTTATTTTAAATAAATGAGAATTAATCTTCAAAGTACAGTCCATCGTTTTCGACTACTTTCTGCCAACGATCTGCAAGCTTTCGAATCTGGTCAAAGTACCATTCCGGCTGCTTCGAGTTGAAGAACTATTGACATGCTTGTTCAACTTCATTGAATGCATCGAATCGGTGGCCTTTCAAGAAGTGTTACATGGATCGGAAAAGACCATAGTCGGATGGAGCGCAATCATGGCTGTAAGCAGGATGCGGTAAAATTTCGACTCCATTCAACTCTTGGAACCTTCCCTTCGTCTTCTTGGCGGTATACAGCTTGGCACTGTCTTGCTGAAGCAGTGCACGTTTTCGGTTGATTAAGGCAGGGTAAGTCTCCTTGAGCTTCTCGTAGACACGGTTCAGCTGTTAACAATAGAGCTCTGCATTGATGGTCTGGTCGTTCTGAACCAACTCAAAGTGCACGACTCCCTCAAAGTTCCACCAAACGCACAACATGATTTTCAAGCCAAATCGATCATGTTTTAGAACTGACGGTGTTGCTGTACCCACTGGAACCCATCGCTTGTTTCGATTGTGGTTGACCAAGTAGACCCACTTCTCGTCCAACGTCACAATTCGTTTTCAAAGCGGTCATCTCGTGGCTTTTGTAGCAGTTTTTATCGGCCTGTGCTTTGGTCAGTTCGTGTAGATCTTGACGCGGTTTCTTGTGCACAAAGTCGAGCTGCTTCAAATGTCAATGTATGGTTGACTTTCCGACTCCAAGCTTAAATGCAAAATCGCGAGTGCTTGACGAAGGTTTCATGTCTAACTCTGCTTGCAAATCATTCTTATCCAATTTTGTTGGCCGTCAAGCACAAGGACTGTCATTCAAGTCAAAGTTGACTCTATTGTAACGCTTGAACCAATCAATTGCCGTACTTTTTTCGACCGTTCGTATACCTTCAACTTTGAAAATTGCCTTTACAGCATCTCGTGTTGTCAAGCCTTTCATCTAATAGTCACACAGCAATACACGGATTTCAAGCTTTGTAATCTCGTAGTCTATATAATGCTATAAATAAATCGATATATATATATATATATATATATATATACAAGACGACGCGTTTCGAGATAATAAAAATCCCATCATCAGGTCACAAATTACACTACGCAAGTACACTATATGGTAGCTTGCCGAAAATAAATTAAATTTAT
>MQRK01198536.1:4222-20165 GCA_001938485.1 Girardia tigrina
AATGTATCATTAGTAATGGAGCATATTTTGAATAAAGCTTTTTTTATCGTTCTTTTGTTTTTAACGTATTTCTTTTCAAAATTTAATCCGCATTTCATACTTGTACACCTAATAAATACGGATAAAAATCAAAACAGTGCCGCCCTAAGATAATATTCTCTTGGTATTACTAATTTTAGTTACCATTACTACGCGCATTTTCGGAATGTATAAACCTCAAAATAAAATTTTAACATTTATCTCAAATCAAACAATGCCAAACTTCAAATAAATGTTAAAAATTAATTAATTAACAGTTTTAAAATCAAAAGTTTTAAATGATATTATTTATTCTTAATTTGTTCTACAATAATTTGCATCAGTCGAACTCCATGTCATCCGCTGTCACACCAATCGAGTGGCGATAGATCCGCTATTGAGCACAAATGAATGCAGGGACAGTCGATGGATAAACACATGAATTTGAGTAACAAACTGAGGAGGTGTGACATGAAATCTGATTAATACAATTTATTAAACCTAATAAAAAATGTGAGTGTACTTTCAATTAAGAGTTACATTTTCTGTTCACAAAAATCACTTCAAAACACAATATAGCCATGTGACAGTGATCGTTCTACATCTACTTTTTCAAATGAAATATGTCACCAAGAAACGTTTGAAAGTTTTGTATCCCGTGAAGGTTGTTATTACTTCATAGATTTATTGAAAAAAAAACTACCAATAGTTTAATAATTGAAATATTTAACCACAAATTTCTTAGTAAAAAATCGCAAGTAGTAGTAAAATCCAAAGGTGTCATATATTGGTCAGACACAAATTTACAAAATAGGAAATGTAAAGATGCCTATTTTCAAGCATCACTTGATCAACTGATATAAAGACGCATAACATCGTCGACTTTTGACGGACACCCAGTCACAGGACAGGTTTTGTGTTCTTCGACAAATTTATGCAAACATTCATAACATCCGAGAATTCTAAAATATTTTCATTAATTTTGATAATTTTATATAATTATCTGATAATTATTATTGATATTATGATAAGTATTAAGGACTGAGTGTGAAAAATATTACTAACTTTAAAATCCTCTATCTTCAAAACCATATTTTTCATTGAAGAAAACTTTTGTTTTGAAAAATGTGTTTAATTCAAATAATTTTAGTAAGCTAAGAAAGATTATTTATTTTTTTGAATAAATTCTGCGAGCTTTTCCGACATGCCTGTCATTAGACTTGCACTTGTAGTTTCTGTGACGTTTTTGGCTGCATTATTTCACTTGTTCCGAAAATCTGCAATTGTCTGTGCCCTCTTGTTTGTCGTTTTTAATTGCCGTTTTACCAGGGCGAAGCTCTGGACAATTTGGTGGGTTTACTTCTCTTTGCACCAAATCGACGTTGTTTTCTTCGTACCATTTCTTGGCTGCCTTACCATAGTGATACAATGCCAAATCTGACCAAAAGAAAGTAAGACCTCCGCGCTTACTTACGAATGGTAATAAACGCTTTTGCAGCACTCCTTCAAATAGACTTCTGTGTTTATTGTGCCACATGTGACAAAGCATTTACTCCTTTTCCCGCATCCGCATATAGGAAATTTTTTGGGAAAATTAGATTTTTTCTTTCTTGTAAATTTTTCTTCAACTCCTCCTCTCTTAGTTACAGAGTGAAATTTGTGTCCGGGTAGCTGGGAAAACTTGCAGAGCACATAAGTCTCATCATCCATAATGCAACATTTTTTCTTCGCAAGAAAACCAGATTTCTACTTTCTGGCTCGCTGCAGCGCCTTTACGTTCTTGTTAGCGATCCGGTCTGGTACTGTTTGAACTTTATACGTTCTTAAACCCACAGACTGTTTAATTTTCCGAACTTTTTTCTCGCTACAATTTGCCTTTACCGTCAGTTTTCGATTAGATAGACGTGGATTTCTCTCTAACAGAGCCTTTACTTTCTTCACATTCTGTGTACAAGAAAAACTCTTGCTTCTTCCCGAACCAATTTTTCTCATTGAAGATTTTAATAATGTTAGAAAGTGTTTTCTGACTTGATTGTGGATTTTTTTGAAATAAACGAATAATTAATTCGCGACTTCCTGTTTCTGATGACATTCATGAAAAACGAAATTTAAAATGAATACTAAAATAAATTTTATTTTGATTTATTCAAACAACAGCCTACTTGATTAGTTTTTTTGTAATTTGTGAATTTATGTTGGAGTAAGTGCTTCTGATTTCCCGGGATTTTTGAAAAACCGGGATCCCGGGAAAAAATTAAGTTAAAACCCGGGATCCCGGGAATTTTATTTTTTTAACAAAATAGAATTCAATGCGACTGCAAACAGTTTTGTATAGTAATTAAACATGGAAACAAAGTAGACATGTTTTAACTTTATTAAACCAACATATCCTTATAAAATTTACAATGTTATATATGATAAATATTGGGTTGTTGCATAAGTTCCCGCCGTTACATGAAACTATTTGTTCTACAAAGACTTTTTATGTTTGGCGAAGTGTTATACACCATTAGAAAGCCCGTGCTATGCTCCACAAGATAAAAGTAATCGTTTCTGTTTATATTATTTTTTTGTCTTTTTTTAGAATCATCAAATGGATTGTCAAGTCGACAAAAAATCGCATTTTCGACACCTACTTTTCGCCTTTAATCGAGGTCAAAAAGCCAGTGAAGCTACCAGAGATATTTGTACCGTGAAGCCTCAACAACGCTCCTCGTTCCGGAAGACCAGTCGAGATGGGCGAGGACCAACTCGGGCATCTTTTGAAGTAAGATGGCCGCCAAACATGCAAAGAATTGGCCGAAAAGATGAATTGTGATTTTGCGACAATTTCACGCCATCTTCAGTCGATGGGTTTCACTCAAAAGCTTGGAGCTTGGGTCCCGTACGAAATCACCCAAAAACAAAAGGATAAGCGGCTTTCCATTGCTGCTCAAAATCTCGCTCGACACCAAGGAACCCATGGCCACAGACAACGTTTCTTATACAGAATCGTCATTGGAGATGAGAAATGATGTCTCTATGTGAATATGAAGCAAAGGAAAGAGTGGGTGAGTCCTGGAGAGAAGCTTAAGCCCAGGATCAAGAAAGACCTGCACCCGATGAAGACAATGATTTGCGTATGGTGGGATTGGGAAGGTCTAATCCACTGGGAAATGCTTGGAAAGAACATGACAGTAGAAAAGAATCTCTATAAAACTCAATTGCATCGAGTCAATGAGACAATTCAACAAAAAAGACCGGATGGACAAGGCCAGGTGATCCTCCTCCATGACAATGCTCGACCACACACCCAAAAACTGTCAAAATGGCACTCCAAGAGCTCGGTTGGGAGGTCCTTCAACATCCTCCCAATTCCCCAGATCCTCGCCCCGACGGATTACCATCTCTTCCGCTGCCTTTCAAATGAAATGAGGGGTCTTAGCTTCGAAAATCAGGATCATCGTGAGAATTGGCTCAACAACTTCTTCGAGACTCGACCTAAGGATTTCTGATGAAATTGAATCAACAAACTGGTGGAAAGATGGGAAGAAGTAGTGAACAATGAAGGAGAGTACATAATTGATTGAAGTGTTATTATTTTTGCTGTTAAAATTTTATGATTTCATTAAATATATAATTAACTGAGTCATAATTTTGGATGTTAAAATTCTTTGATTTATTTGAAAATAAATGTTTAAAAAACGGCGGGAACTTATGCAACAACCCAATAGTATACATGAAAACAAACATATTTATCTTGACCAAATGTAGAAAAGTTATGAAACATTAGAATTTAAAACTGAATGTTATGTAACAAGATGCTTTATTTTTTTCTTTCATAATGTAGTAAGCCCGAAGAAAGCACAACGCATTAACAGATTTGTCACTCAAAGAATTTCACAGTTTTGTAATAAACAATTCTGCTGTAGACAATGCTTTGTCAGCTTCTACAGAAGTTGGAGGAATCGTCAGAAGAGCATTGTAAAGCAAATCAAGACTAGGAGTACGATTCTCTGTTGCACAAAAAACATTAAACTCTTTGTCAATGTTTGATGAAACATCCAATACTTTCTTGCTGGTAGTGCATGTTGTCTTGTGAATGAAGTTTTCCAATTTATCTGAAAGACTCTCTTCTCGCACAGGTTTTGATTCCTGACTCTTGCTTTCTTGATCATCATCTTGTTCACTGTTACTCTGGAAAAACCTGGAAAAGAGTTCTTTAGCCTTTTTTTGCAATACTTTTTTAGATGGCATTGGAAACAGATCGTCTTGTTCTTTTAAACATTTTGGATCATGGAGAAAACGAAGTAAGGTTACAAGATCACTTTGTCTCCTTTTTGTGATTCTTTAATCAACTACTGATGTTAATTTTTTCATGCAAGATGACTCACGCATTCTCAGTTGACTAAATATGAAACGAAATATTCTATCAGCAGAAAGCAACGTTGAATCTTGACGACAGAGTGCTTATATTCCCAATTTCAGTGGCTCTAAAGCACACTTAACATCTTCAAGGACCTCAAACTCACTTTCAGTTAAGGCCATCTCAACTGATATGTCAACTAGAGCTTTGATAATTGCTTTTCGCAAGAATGTAGCTTTCATGGAGTTCCATATTGTCTTGCAATCTTTTAAAAGTGCAAATTCTTTTCCATGCTCAAGTTTGACATGGAAAAAGAATTTCGCTTTTTATTGGACTTTTTTCTGAACAAGTTGACTAGTGAACGAACTTTTTTTTATAACCCTACAAAGCTCATAAGCTAAGCTTGGAGTTTCAACATCATTCTCATCAATGTTAAAGCCATCATTATAGTTTTCATATTCATTGTCCTCAGATTCATCATCTGTGTGCTCTTACATTTGACTGAGAGCTACATGAGAATAAAAAACATCACAGACTGCAAGATGAACGGCATGAGCATAGCACAGTTGGTGTTCAAATGATGTTATGCGGCCCTGTTTTTTCATTACTGATGCCACATCAAACATTGCACATACAATGGAAGATTCAATGCCCAGACCAAAATCAGTCAAACGATTTTCAAAAATGGAAAGGCATTTTTCGGCTGGAAATGAGCCTGACATTCTTATTATTCCAAGATTATAATGATTGTTCTTTTCATGAACATTTACATTCATGTATCTCCGGTTCTTCGAAGAAGTAAATTCATCAATTGAAATGCAGAAACAGTGAGCTTTCTCCCTCTTCTGCACAAGCTCCTGTCGAATTTCTTCTTTAAAGATATCACTTTGATGATGAACCAGTGCCATTATCATTGATTCATCTTTTGAAAGTTTTAAGCCTTTGTCCAGTAAAGCAGATCTAATGAATTTACTATTACAAATAGCATGAATAGAGGTTCCATCTTGAGCAACAAGCTTTGAAACAATTTCTTCTCAGGAGACCAATTCCTTTTTGAAGAATCCTGAAATACTTGGCTGAGATTTTTGTTTCTTACAAGATGATTCTTCATCATCATTTTTCTTCTCAAAAATATAGTGCTTTTTCTGGAGATGACGTGATAATCCACTTGTACTCAATCCTTTGCAAGATATGATTTTCTTACATTCCAAACACTTAGCCTCACCTTCATTTTGTCGTTCGAAGCATTGTCAAACAACAAATGACTGAGTTTGTAGAGCTGCCATTTTTGGATTAAAATATTTTACATTTCAAATATTAAAGAAGTGTGTTTATACTTAGAAAATCAGTTAAATACTGCCTCATAATCTAATAATAATTAAAATTAATCAATATAAATAATAAATTAGTTAGATAATTAAACTTAATTAGATAACTGAAATACTTAATTTTTCATAATTTAAGAAAACCGAGAATTTTCCCGGGATTTTTTAAAAAATCAATCGAAACCGAGACTGGGAAATGAATCAAATTTTAATAAATATTCTTGGAAATTAAAAAATAATAAATATTTTAGAAAAATTGTTCGAATAGTCATGTTTATGAAGACAGAAATAAAAGCAATTAGAATGATGTCAAACTGAGAAAGATCTTCTGAGAGTTGTGATGACTCTAAATGTGATATTAATAAATGTTCTAATAATAATTGTCTCAATGCTCTTAACAATATTAAATGACAAAGAATGTCAAAAATATTATTCTATTCACCACTATCAAGCGTGGAGTTCCTAGAGAACTGATTGTAGACAATTATGCTACATTTTGCTCTAAGGTGTTTGCTAATATTATGGAGTGGTGGAGAATAGAGTTAATTTACCGTGCCAGCAGTCGAACAAGTGGTAAAAGTATCATAGAAAGAAATCATCGGATGGTAACAAGAATCGCGGCAAGGTCCAATATAACAGTCAAGGAAGCGTTATGTTGGTACAATAATACCGCAGGGGAAGGAAAAGAACCACCGAGTTGTGCAATTTATAAGTAAAGATGCATGAAAGAAAAAGTTAACGCAATCCAAAAAGAGGACAAGTCAAACAGTACATGCGTTGAATATTGTGATTATCAATTGCTTCGGGTAAAACCCACTTTAAGCACAGGCTGCACTCAACAATGGTTGAAGGGTAAAGTACTGGAAAAATATCGTCATGTAAATATTTGATCGAATGCAGTGGGTCTCATTTTCCTAGGCATATTAGAGATCTACAACCTTGGCGAATTGAACCTGACCTTCAGAAAGTCAGAATCAGAGCGAGCGGCAGCGATTCAGCTCAGGAGGAACCATCGATCATGAACTAGAAACACACACAGAGACGACCACGGTACTTGGAAGACTATGTTGTGGAGGAAGATTCTTCGTCGGACGAATCTGGTGTGTATGTATATATATAGCGTATTTATTAATTATTAAAAATAACAATTGTTCTAAATCTGAAAACCATTTGTGAGTTATTTTCAAACTAAGATGAACCCGTTTCGTCAGGTCTGGCGAATTTTAAACGAATCACTTTAATCATCGGGAACTTCACACAGACAGAAATCATAATTCTATTATAGTATTAATTAGTTAAATATATTAAGCATATGTGAAAAAATGGAATGCCTTCCGATCTGCCTCAACACAAATTTATAATTCATAATTAATTGCATTAATAAATTAACTAAATAAATAAATTATTTTTATATTGATTTCAAAAATCTTAAAAAAATTTAAAGTATTGATTTTCTTCTTAATTTTTGTGGAGGGGGGCAGATCGGAAGTCTTTCCAACAGAAATCATAATTCTATTATAAAGATAACAGAAATCATTATTCAATTATATAGATAATTATGTAATTCATTTTTCGATTTATTTATTAAATGAATTAATACTTTTAATACCTAATTCACCAACTTCTACTTCTCTAATCGGCGGCGGAGCAAGATTTTCGAACTCCTCGTCGAGTAGATCTAGGATCAATCGATTTTTCATCCAAACTGATCATATTTCCTTTGGGTTTCGTATCGTTGATATTGATTTTTTTTGTATTTATGTTGACCCTTTTCTTCGCTGATTCATCGACTTATCCTCGTTGGATCGGCGGTGGAGGCACATCGTTGGAATCACCTCGTCGCGTAGATTCCGGAGCAATCGGTTGTTTTGTCATTTAAAAAAATAATTAAATTTGTTTTACTGAACTCCGGGAACTTCACACAGACAGAAATCATAATTCTATTATAGTTTTAATAATAACAGATTTTTGGAGTTATTATTCTTTTTCTTCATTCATCGTCACAACATCCAGTTTTGTCGGAAATAAATTTTTTTGCGATGATTATTTGAATTTCTCATTTTATTATCACTCGATGGAATAGATGTTCATTAATTTCTTTTATTCCGATATTAAAACCGAAATGACAGTATTGGGTGACAGCACAGACGCTTCAGACGCGGTTGTCCGCATGGCCGCCAGAGTTCATGCTCAAAACACGCGTGAGTGAATACAAATGAATCAGATATGCACAAGCGTCCGTCCGAATGCGCTACAAATATATATCCGCAAAGATAAACCGTTTACGTATGATTAAGTTTTCAATATCGGATCGAAACAAGAGGAAATATTTGTGACACTCACCAAACAGCTAATTGATAGATGTCTTGACGCTTATCATGCAACGATTCTTGCATATGGATAGACCGAATCAGGGAAAACATATACAATGTTCGATGTATCTCTCAAATCTGCTGATGTGGGCCATTATACCCAGGACAGTTCAGTACTTATTCACAAAATCGATGAAATGAAAATGGAATAAAAACGCAAATCTTTACCAGTTCCCGATTTTAAAGTATCAAATCCTTTAACGGAAGATCGAATCGTGAGATCACCGGATAAGCGATCGGACAGACCCAGTTTATCGTTAACAAGTTTTGGAAAGTTCCTCAAAAGAATTTAGTAATAATAATTGATTTTTTAATGTTTGTTTAAATATTGAATTTTTTATTTGGAGTGTGAAAGTTGGTGAATATTGAAACGGGTGAATTTATTTTGATTCGCGGATTACTTTTGTGAGTTGAATTCGAACATGGTAGATTTGATTTGGTAAATTATTTATTTGTAATCTATTGCATTGTTGTATTTGAGTGTTTGTCATTATTAATTGATTTTCTCGAATTATTACACTTATTTTAGCACTACATCATAATCGTATTTACACCTGTGTATTTTAATGTTATTATAAATAAATTTTTGGAATAATGAATTGTAGTGCATCCTCAGGTAGTATGCTCACCGAAACTAACAGGAGGGAAGTTCAGCCTCCCTACTTTGTAACAGCTTTTGAAAGTTTTCCATGTAACTCTAAATAGTTTTTCAGACTTATTGATGATGAAATGCCAAGTGTAACCAAATCAATATATTTGAAATGTCACTTAACCTTTCGTAACATGGTGTGACACTTCTGTAACAAACCGTTGTAACTCTTACAGGATCTCTAACTATTAACATATCACATTTTAAATCACTGTTGCATATATGTTACACACCGATCTATATGTTACAACAATATAAATTTTATATAAAATGTGATATGTTAATAGTTAGAGATCCTGTAAGAGTTACAACGGTTTGTTACAGAAGTGTCACACCATGTTACGAAAGTTTAATATTGTTCAGAGCATTGAGTCAATTATTATTAGAACATTTATTAATATCATATTTAGAGTCATCACAACTCTCAGAAGATATTTCTCAGTTTGACATCATTCTAATTGGTTTTATTTCTGTTTTCATAAACATGATTTATTCGAACAATTTTTCTAAATCTTTCTAAAATATTTATTATTTTTTAATTTCCAAGAATATTTATTAAAATTAATAATTAAAACCGTTTCATTTTAAGAACTCTAAATAAATATTTGATGCTTATTGTATGTTGTTTTAGGATTGTGTTTCTCCCACTCAGATGGAAGATTGATCTATAAAATATTTTAAAACGTCGGATTATTTAATCAATTTAAAAATGTAATTAACAACTTTAAAATTAAATTAATATAACATAAATAATATTTCGTCTTTGAAAGTTTTTGCTTTAATTTTTAAATCGTAATTATTATAATTTATTATTTATTGTTTCGAATTCTGTGTTGATTTAACCGTCAGTCAGTTAAGTCGACTTCCGGAGCCTTTTGGCGAAGGCGCTGTACAGACAGAACAGTTTCGATTCTGACTATGCAGATTTAACTTAATTTTAAGCGGATTCACTCCCTGTTCCTCCATAATTTCGCATTTTATCAGCATATATATGATCATAGTAAAATTTGAGCTTGACCGACAAACCCTGATTCAGATGATAACGAAATTTAGCAAATTTAACCTAAATTGATTTTTAGAAATATACAGTAGAACTTCGTTAATACGGAATTCATGGGACCGTAAAAACAGTCCGTACTAACCAAGGTCCATTATAAACGTAAACCGTCAACTTTGTTAAATAAAATACAGTTTCCACTCATTAAGCCGCCACTATTGGTTCCAGAAAAAAATGGCGGTTTAACGAAACCTCTTTGAACCACCATAATTTGGCGGCTTATCACGGAGTGTTAATAATAATAAGTTGTCAGTGTAGTAGTCTCCTTGCACCACAAAACCAGCATGACGAAAGCAGTTTGCAATTGTCTCTGGAGTAACATCTTTCCAAGCTGATCGAAACATGTGTATGGTATCAAGAATATTAATCTGAAAATAGTGATTTCTCTCAATGCTGTCGATCAAGCGCTTAGCAATCAGTCGACGATATTTGACCTGGAGATTCTTGATAATACCCATGTCACATGGCTGAAGACAGAATATTGTATTTGCCGGGAGGAATGCTAAGGTATGGTTCATGATTTTTCAACGATGAACAAGACTTTGGGGCGATGACTTTTGAAGTTGTTGTCTAACTTGTGAACCCAGTCTTAAAAATTGATATTATTCAGGCTTTCTTGTTAAACGTGTATGGTACTAGAAGTGTTTTAACATTCTTAAAACATCTAGGACGCTCGTATTTCCCAATCACCAACAAGGGAACTTTTAGGAACCATCCATATTTGCACACGCCATAACAGTAAAGCACTTTTTACTTACCACCATGACATATGGGTCGCACTTAAAAGATACAGTCTTGTCTGTAAGTAAATAGAAGAATAAATGTGTTTCATCAGCCTTGAATACATTGTACGGTGCAAAAGATGGCAGGTGAGTTGAAGTCCAGGTTGTGACAACTTTTCATTACTTGTGGCTGCTTCTCTACAAATATCACAAAAAATAATATTATGGCGAGTTTTGAATCTGTCCAGTCAGCCACCACTACACTGAAATGTTTTGTGCTTGAGCAATTCCTGTGCTTTCTCATGCATTACAGGACCACTGATTGGAGTGTTTTGGGAGCGAGCTATGATAAACTATTTGATTAAGGCCTCCTCAACATCATCAAACATAGTAGTGCACATTCTTTTGATGTCATTGCTGTGTTTTGACTCATAGGCATGGCTTAGTGTGTCACGATCTTACCAAATTGAATTAACCATTTGCTTGGAGCACTTTAGACTATAATTATGTATAATGATACAAGACAAATACTGATATTACAAATGAAAAAAAAATAAAATGTAATGAAGATGTAATATATAGCAATCGATTTTTTTGCTCTTTAAATTTGAAAGTTGGTAGGGAGCAATTTTTATAAGGAGCAATAATGAGAGGAACAATTTTTATAGGAAGGAATTTTTAGGGAGCAATTTTTTGAGAGCAATTGTCTGGATACCCAAATGAAGTTTTTAAAGAATTAAATTTCTCAAAATTTCTACTCAAAACTTAATTTAAAGTAAACATTATTTAATGCAATTCATCTACTCGATGATATTTACCACGTGTGAAAAATACGCAAAGTTTACTTGACCTCAGTATTTAGAATCATGTGGTATTTTTCAATCATCTGTTTTTCCATTATTTTTAGAAACACAAGTCTACAAAAGAAGATATTTTGAGTCATGCCAAGCAACAGAATATTCTATGAATGGCGGTTGATCGAATCGCTTACTTCTTTGATTTGCGCCTATTATGAGACAGGTAAAACGAAATTATTTGGGTCATGATAACCGTGTATAGAAATGAAAGAAAAACAATATTAAAAATATATAGTAACATTATTATTAGGAAAACATGAGTTTATTTATGAACTGAGCTTGTAATTTTTAATAAAATAAAGATTTTCAAAATTATTAAATTAATAATAATTTAGGTAAAAATAATCGTACCCAGTAGTTGCAATAACAGCAGGCACTTTTCTTTGCTCTTCACAAACGGGGCATAATCCATGAGAAGTAGTGACTACCTCATCAGAATTGGCACTCTAATTCACAGTTTAATAATAATAATAATGATAACAATAATAGAGTCGTAATTTGGACTATTTACTATTCTTCATATTTTATTGCTATGAACAAATTTTATCTATCTACGATAATAAATTTAATGAAAAATATAATAAAAGAAAATCAAATAAGATGTTTGATAGGAACTTTTTGTGAACTTAAAATTTTTGAATATTTAAAATGTTAAATATATTTATAATTAAAATAAGTTAAAATAATTTATTAACATAAGTTTTTAGAAAAGTAATTTAAAAATGGATGTTTTGATTGAAAAAGATTTTTACAGTTAATGTTAAAATCAAAACTGAAAATAAATATCTTAGAAAAATGATTTTTAACAACGAAATTTAAATCGGAAATAATTTTTATAATTAATATTTAAAATCATATTTCAGATGAACAAAAATTGTAATAAAATTTTTAATTATCATACAAAACTTTTTAAAATAAAATCAATGTTATATCATTTATTATTATATTGATATTTATATTTAGAATTTTAAAAATCTGGTTTATGTAAATTGAAAATATTGTTCCTCATAAACTTTTTTTGTAAAATGTAATATGTTTTAGAAATAAATTTTTAGCGTCGTGAATCTTGATCTTAATCACGAACTTAATAATACTGATTGTTATGGATAAAATAAAGTATATAAATGAAGTACTTTAGGAGCTTTAACTTTTCTGAATCCTGTGGACCAAAGAGCAGAAGTTAAAGAAGAATTCTCTCCATTAGTATTCCACCAATCATAAAATTGCAGAAAAAAGACAACAAATTGAATCAACCTCCAAATCCATCTTCGAAATCGACTATAAATTCTGTAAAAAACATACCTTAATGACATACCTCATCTAAAAAAATTGTCTTGGCATGGTTAAAGTTTTATCAAGTAATTATGTATAATTTACTAGAGAACTTCGTGACGTTGCCCAGGACAAAATTGATTATAATAAAAACAATAAAAAACAAAAGATGTTTGAAAAAAATTTTTTTAATTTTGTACAAATATTCAAATAGGCCTCAAACATATACCCTAGCGGTCAGATAGGTACACTCTGGAGTTACAAAATTATGGACCTTAATTTAATACCGGTCCCGTTTTCATAAAAGCGAAAATCAATTATCGAATTCTTTTTTGGTTCTTTAGATATGGAATCTGAAAGAAATGACACATGAACATTAGTATCATACCGAAAGAACTAGCATTAAGAGCATCTCGGAATCAGACCATGTTTGCTGGAATGCACCGTTGCCAAGCTTTTTAGAAAAAGGGCCGTTATCTAGTAATCAACTCAGTTCGCTTTATATTGTCTATTCAAATGCATATTACAATTTTAAGGCCAGAACAGTCAGATTTCGTCCGAAATTCCAACCTTGTCTGAAGAACCCCAGCGGAAATGAAAACGGGCAAATATCGGGATTTTAGCTACACATTGTGACACACTAAATAAAACGATATACCACTAAAATGGCTTCCTATTAGGTGTGTAAAAAGATATCTGGATTGACGGTCGGCGTGCAACAGTAATGAGGTAATTCAATTACAAAGATCCTTTTTTAGGGAACAGTGTATCACAGGCTGTGATTCACAGCAAGTTTCGTCTGGTACCGGGATGACCACCTTGTGATGCCGTTTCTTTCGCTACTACTCTTGTGACTTCCAGCTGAATCCATATCGAATAAACGAAAAAAAAACTGCATTTGATTTTTGCTCACATGGCAACGGAACCAAACTAAAGTCAATAACTTTGTCATTCTAGTGGTGCATTTATCTCACTGCTGGTATAAATCCTTGAGACAGGCTGTCTCTTCAAATATTTGGACCAAATTGAAAAATTTACATTATTTAAAAATTTCATCAATTTTTATTACATTTGATTGAAACGTTTTGCGGAAACCTCCAGGGTTTTTGAAAACCTCCAATGTTTTCAAAAACTTTTCAAAGTTTGGTTGTAATCAGTGCAATAGTTTCTGAGTCTATACAGGACATACATACATTCCTTTTTATATGTGAACTTAAACTTTTTATATGTGAACATATATATGTACATAAAGTATTATATGTCATAAAAAGGAATGTATGTATGTCCCGTATAGACTCCAGAAACTATTGCACTGATTATATATAGAAAGTAAGCTAATAAAAAGAATGGAAAAATAAACTATTTTCAAATATTTTATATATTAATTTTGTATTTTTTTTAAATATTTTTTCTTTTGAAAGAACATTTTATTAAACTTCGTTAATTTTTAATATTTATTATGATATTTATTTTTCTTCCTATTGTATTTACTTTTTGAAAGTTTGTTAAATTATGTTTAACTATTTTTAAGATCTTATATTTGATTCGTTTTCAAATCCATTTAATTTACAAATTTCATTACTTTAAATTTTGTTTAAAACATTTCTATTTAAATATTATTAATATTGTAACTTTATACCACATTATATCGTCTTTACTTATTTTACAATAAATTTATATTTTTTACTTTTATACTTTAATATTAAATTAAAATGTTTTCTTTAATTGAAAATTTATGAGTTTCCCAAAATCATCACAATCTAAATTTAAATTAAAAATACACAACACAGCTTTCACTTATTTTATCTGAACAATTCGACAATCATTATTTCGACAAAATATACAATTTTCAAGTCATGAAATAATTTAAGATTTTTTAATTGGGTGATGGTTTGATCGAGCAGAAGGGATTTCCAGTGGACAGGTACCGATTACATCCATGAAACGCAGATCACTTTTTTGATGCGGATCATTTAGAGGCATCTTTTTTCCTAGTTGACCTGCATTTGGCCATTGGTTTTGGCATTTCCGGTTATTGTAGACAACGCATTTCTCATCGCACGTCAAAATACGTTGCAATCCACCACGGTTGAATTTGAGCAATAGCCAAAAGCAGTCATCAATTCGCTGATTTTTCGTTGAGTTCATGTGGGATCTTTTCACTAAGTTTATTTTTCTTGTTCATTTTCTGAAGGTTCCGAATAATAGCTGTATGGGAACTTAAGAGTTCAGCGTTCAGTTCGCTCGTTTTTTTGGTAGGTTCCACTACAATGGAACGGCGTAACGCTTGATTATCAATAGTTATTGGGCTTCCAGAGCGATTTTTGTCTTGACAATGCGTGTTGTCGCAGCGGAATTTCGCATACCATCGGAAATATGTTTTTTATAGTTGTAAAATCTCGGCCTTTTCTTAAAATTGATATAAACTATATCTAATTTATAAGTAGATATCATAGAATTAATATTGCTCTGGAACTCCGAAATTTTTTTGGATTTTAAAAAGTTGTTTTCAATCAAATTTTTACATAATCATTTATTGTCATCGAGAATTAGTAAGTGTGCAAAGTTTGAAGAAAATCGATTGAGTACAAAGCATTCAAAAACAGGTTTCTAAATTCCATGGATATATATATATATATATATATCGTTTATATATCTATATATATCGTAAGAATATTCAAAATTTGCAAGTAAAAGATCCTTTTACCGAAGTGACATTGGAAGCTGAGAGTGATGGTCAAATCATCCACATTCGAGTGCAACAGTGAAATGGGCGCAAAACAATCACCACGGTGCAGGGGATCCACGAGAAATACGATTATTCGCGTATTTTAAAGAGCTTCAAGAAAGAATTCTGCTGCAACGGAACAGTAGTTAAACACGACGAATACGGAGAAGTGCTACAGCTTCAAGGCGATCAGCGTCAGAAAGTGAAGGAATTCCTGGTGAAGAACTGTCTGGCGACAGAGGACAGCATCAGAATCCACGACTTCTAATCCGATTATTCTCACCATCTCTTTTGTTTTTATTTAAAATAATATAATATTACTCTTCGGTGTATCGTCGTATACCGAAATTGCTAAATTTTTGCATATTTCTAAAAGTTCAGCGCAAAATATTTGTCAATATAAAAAAAACGTGGTCCCAAATTACACTGAATAAAGCCGAAAAACTTAGAATTAAACGAATAATTTCAAGTCTTGAAAAAAGTGGTAAGAAAGTTAATTCAGTAAAAATTAAAAATATATGTGATCTTAATGTTTCACAATGGACCATACAAAGGCACATAAAACGATATATATATATATATATATATATATATATAT